>JAAMPD010001581.1:0-22622 GCA_025266255.1 Trissolcus basalis | reverse complement strand
AAAAAACTTTTTTGAAACATTTGAATTTTTACGTTTTTGAAAGAGTCAATTTAACTCAAACTGTTATTTTTATATTGTTTAAGCTCATTTAGATATGGTATATCTTCGGATTATAACAAAACAATAATATTGTGGTTAAAAATTAAAAATATAATTTTTATTATCTGGCCTCATATGTGCCTTATTACCTGAAAAGGTTAAACTATAATTTGTTCAACTTTTTTGTTTTTATTGCCTTTTTTATATTAAAAAAAAATTATGATTTGACAAAATAGAAAATATAAGTAGATTTTATTTAAAAAATATTTAAATAAAAAAAAAGAAACAGTGTGACTTTCACGTTAATGACAATTAAATTGTGACAGTGTGAAACATTTAGCGGTTGGCCTCTTGAATTGCACGGCCTAGCTTCATGGTGGCGCACTCTTTGCAAGGATTTGAGTACAAAAGCACAATAAGCTTGCATAAAAAAGGAGTATAACATCTCGGGAGATTTGCTTTTAAATTATGAATAATTTTCACGACAAAACTGTCAGAGTTGATTTATGCCGAGAGCGCTGCTCTCTCTCAGGTCGCGTTCTCATCTCTGTAGATAGCGTTGAGTGTCGCCTAAGTGAAAATATTTTCACCCGCACGAATGAAAAAATGCAAATTTTCCATCTCAAACAGTTTCAAATGCGAATTTGCATCGACAATTTTGCCCCAAATTATATAACGGTTAAACGATTTTTCCCAAGGTTTTTCAAAATCTACTATTCCGTCAGAATTATTTTTCACTGTCACGTTCTTTAATTAAAGACTGTTACGCTTTCCAAGTCACGAGTGAAATCAGAAGACAAAATTTCAAGGTCTGATTTTAATTAGAGTCATTTTATTTATTTGTCGTTCACTTTTTATTCGACGTTGAAAAATCATATCGAGGAACTCAATCGACCGATTTCAATAAATTCAACATTACAAACCTCTTTAAATTTGAAATAAAATTGAGTCCTAAGGTCACCGTAACCTCCAGCGCCATCATGCGGGAATTTCGTTTTTTTCCCCTTCAACCACATCTATTATCTTTCTTTTTCTTTATGCATGAGATAAGAAGAACATCGAAAATTAGTGTAATTTAAATGAAATTTTTATTATCAAAGGAAATCAAATTAAGTCAATTGTAAAATGTCTCATGGTTCTACTATGACAATCTCTGGAGATAAAAGTCGGCACGAAACTTATACTAAAAAGTATTATATACAAAAATCCAAAACAACCTTCTACATTGATATTAAACTTTATCGCAATCAAATTCAATAAAGATTTGATTGTTAAAAAAGAAAACGTGTTTCAAAATGTACGATTATTCATTTTTTTCGTTGCATGTTAAAGTCATTGAATTTTAATCATTTAAAATTTGTTTTCCATGCAATACCATGTCCGTAAATCCCCTATCTATTCCTACGCCTATTTGTTCTCTGGAATCAATAGTTTATTAATAAACACGATGTCCGTTCCCTTTTTCCAGCATATAAAAACATAAAAATTCTGTTGCCTTTAGATATTGCCTTCTGTTTCTATTTTGTAACTTCACAGAGGTTTAAAAAACATATCAAACGAGGAATGAGAGCTGGCTTGAAAGGAAAAATAAAAAAAAAACGTTGAAGACAAAACGTCAGAGAGAAAAAAAAGTAAACAACTATATTAACTTAATCAACAGAAAAAAAAAAAAAAAAAAAATAGGAATCGAAGGAAACCGTGAAAAAAAGCACTCATTAAAATTCGCCTTGAAAAGCCGAATTCTATAGGGGCAATTCTTAATGATCCAAATTCGCTTGCAGTGGATGATTCGCGAGAAAAGGTGGGAAAATAATTGCGGCCTAAGGGCTCTCTCCTAAACGACTCTCGAGCACGAGCCTCCGACTTGTACGCATCTCTCTCTCTCTCTCTCTCTCTTTGTTTTATTGATTTCGAGCCCCGCGAGTTGTATGAAACTATGAAAGAAAAAGCACGAGGAAGAGCAAAAAAAATTCCCGCAAGGAGTGGATAGAAAAAACGCAGGGGAATTTGAAAGGGCGCGAATTTCGCAATTAGAAAAAACAAAAAGTGCAGATTCCGCATCTTTCGAGATGAGGAAAGTGACGACAAGATGATTGGAAATGCGATCGATCGTGTGTTGGTAACCTATTACTCGGAGTGTCGTGCGTTGACCCGCGCAACTCCGTACTGTACTTCCATTAAAAAGCTACAATTTCCCCCCATAAGATTTGATACTTCGATGGGATCGTTGAAGGTCAACGGAGGTCAGACTGACCGATTACTTCGAGTCCCGATGAGCTTTGAGACACAACAAAATCAACGAGAGAACGAAACTTCTCGTTCCGGGTTGATCGTGTCACATAACCTGTACCAACCCCTGACCTGATTTCCAGCAGACCGTTCCCCCTCGATACTTACAACCCCAAATATTTATGAGCATGACAGTCAGACCGAAATCGTGTCGGATGACCTCGATTATATCAAAGGAAAACAACATTTAACGACCAAGACAATAAAACGATTAGCCTTATTGTTAACTCCACCTTGATCATTTTTTTTCAACCGAATTTATATAATTTTTTATTAAATATTATATGTAGTGGTTAGTACAGAGTTACAAAGGGGATTCCCATAAAAAAAACGCACCTCTATGACCTTCGCCTAGCTGTCATTGTCATGAAATCAGTCAAAGAATTGTCGGACAGAGTCGCCTTAAAATGTTGCTAAATTGTAAACACGGCGGTGCGTAAAAAATTGACTGAGATGTGATCTGACGAGTGGTCTGAAGGAAGAAAGTAAAAGCTCGGAATGAGATAGGAAGCGATGTGACACCCACCTTGCCAAGGGACCACTCCTCTTAGCTCGCTGACCCAGGATCTTCTCGACGACGGTGACATTGCCGTTCCTGGCTGCCTCCAGCAGCTCCTGGTCTTTTCCCATGGCCCATTTACACTCGCGACGGGTCTCACAAACCACCCGAAACCAACGCGATTTATCGTTTTACTACGAATTACTCCAGTTTCATTGATCCGGTACAGCCATCTTGGCTGATAGTAGGCGCCCGTCGCGCCGCCACGCGGCTTATAATCGAACCACGCTCGTTCGCAGCAGCTTTACCGTCTGGAGAAATCAGCAACTGCTCTGAATTTTGTTACGAAAAGAACACCTTCACCCAAATCGGACCCCGATGAATTTGCCGCCGAAAATGTCCAAATTTGTTTACTTGACCTTGAACAAAAAATTTTGACCTTCAATGTTTGTTTACAATCAATAAAATGCAAATTCTTTGTCATTGTTATTAATTTGGATAATGTAAACATTTGTTATTTAAAAATTGACCTTGAAAAAAATTTTTTTTCTTACAAAGTTTGTTTACTGGAGAAAGGTTGTTCATACTGGACTTGAATATAGTTTGTGTTTAGGAATTTCACTGGAATTTTGTCATGTAGAATAATGTGATAGAAGTTAGTACGTTATCTGGAACTAATAAGTTGTATCGGTACTCGAAACTGATATGAACGCAGTGCGTGCGTGAGTAGTACAGAGAGCCGCGCATACATACACAAACACGCACGTTCATGCGCCAGCTGTTGCTCCCCAGTATCTCCGTATTCTCGCACAGTGTCGGCAAATATTTTCGATTTCTTTTTCGGAAAGCAACACAGAAGGAGTAGGTCGCGCGGGACCAGAAGAAAAAAATGAAAAGCGAAGTTCTAGTTGTAGTGTTGTCTCTGCATTGTTTGACAAATGCCGACAAGTCTAATGGTAATGGTTGATAAGCCGATGACAAACGCAGAAGGAAACTTCCCAGTCAGATGTGTTTACATAATTAATACACAATTGAGCTGTCACTTTCTCCATTCTCGTTTTTTCCGATTGTTCTGATTTTTATAGTTTCTCAAAGTGGTGGAAAATTTGTTGCAAAAATCAATTATTGTTGATCAAAATTTAATGTTAAATTAAACTGGTAAACATTAGACATTTTTTTAAATTGATTGAAATTCTAACGTCATTGCGTGTTCAAAATTTCTGAATGTTAGGCAAATGTTTGTCTATATTGTTTCAGATTGTAAAAATTGACAAAAATTTTGTCGAATTATTAAATATTTATTATTGAGATTTATTTTAAGATGTTGAAATTGACGCAATTGAAATGTCAAAAAAGTAGACTTATGATTGTATCCCTAGTGAAAAGGATCATATATTGTCCACACATAAAATATATGTTGACAATATATCATCCATATATTGTCAATGTATTTTCAATGTATTAACAATATATGAACAATATATTGATTTTTTTAGAAAATTGCTAATATATTGCCAGTATACAGTCCATATATGAAAAATATTAAAAAATATATGGTCAATATATTATCAATATATTATCAATATATGATTTGATAAAAAATAATATATTGTCAATCTATTGATAATATATGGACAATATATGATCTTTTTTACTAGGGATATTTTATAACGTATGATAGAACTTTCTTTCTTTTCTAACTGATAATAATATAATTAACTAATTTTATTACAGAATATAATGTGATTACAAGAAACATATCTTTACAAACGAACGAATCTTATAATTTTGATAAGCCGAAAGTGTATACAAAAATATTAGAAATCCCAGAGAAGACTAATACAACAATACAGATAATCGACATACCTGACAAGGTGGCATTTTTCATTGGTCAAATTCACAGTCATTTGCACAATGTGACACTTTCGTATGATCCGTTTGGAGTTAAAAGAGCTTCGAACCGTTCAATACAGGGCACAAATGTTGGACTTTATTATAATGTTGAAAACAATCAGAAACAACAGATGTACGTCAGTAATGAGAAAAATGTCACTGTTCTCATTGCCATAGTAGCTTACAATAATGAAGGTATATACTATTGTTATTTTCTGTTTTAGTGTATATTATGTATATTAATATATTCTACGTTTATATATTGTTATAAAGAAATCATTTTTGTCAAATTATTCAAATCTTGAAGTTGCTCTCGTTTTCTGAAATATTCTTTATATCTATATCAGTTAAAACATGTAAGTGTAGAAGGGATAATTATCACACTTTAGTAAATTTATGATTTCATAAGATTAAAAGTTGAAGATTCAAATCATTAAAACGTTAAGAAAAATTTGTCTTTTATGAGGGGCAAAATTGAATTTTGGTGAAATGACATGTTACCCCGTGTGTCATAATTACCATATCTGTTTTTAAAAATATTTAATCAAATTTTTGAAGTGATAATTATGAAACAGAACATTTTTTCTCTTTTTCTTTTTTTTGCGTTTTTTAGTCTGAAATGAAATTTTAATGAGTCTTATTCTTTAATATAGTCAAAGGAATTATTTATAATATTAAGTCTTAGTTACTAAAAACTGATTTTTAAAAATGTTTTGTGAATGTATAAATGATATGGAGTTGGTTGGGTACAAAACTTTAATAAATAATTGAATAAATATATAAAATGAATAAGATTACAATAATTTTGTTAACATTTTAATTGGTTCAACAATTTTGAAAATGGCTTTTAACAGCACCAATACCAGGAGGTTGCAATATGGAATTCCACATAGAAACATCGCCGTTTCTACAGGTTCGTCTTAAAGGGATGAGCATAAATGTTGAAGTACAGCCGGCATCCGAACCAAAAATCGATGGCAAGGACGTTTTGTGTCAAACCAGAAAGTCCACCGTTCAACACAATATGTACATGACGTATATCTCGTCTGAAGATTATTCTTCGGGAAGTTACTTTGCTGTCATTCAAAAACTCTTGACCCCCGAAGACGTTGAAAAATATGCAGTGAAGGTATATACTTAAACTAATAAACTGCTGACGAACTTACTATGTGAATTTTTTCGTCATATGTTTCTCATATTTCGTGTGAAAGTATCTGAAATTTGCATCATAAATGAACAAAAATTCAAATAGTATTGATAATCATTTGAAACTTTTGATAATATTAATATACATTTTTGATCTTGAAAAGTTTAAAACAATGTTTGTATTTGACGAGGAAAAAGAACAAAAAAGAGAAATTTTAGACAAATGCTTTTTCTGGCGTTAGATCTATACTTTTTTGTTTGCGTCGAATCAACCTGAATTGAACAAGAAAAATTTTGGTTTTTGACATGATACCAATCAATCGACAATCAGATGCCATCACCACTGTATGGATCACCATTGAGGCGAATTTATAGTGCATACTATGGAATAGGATCTGCGTATGGCGTGGTTGCTGTTTATGGAAATCTGTCATCGTCAGCGTACGTGCCAGCCTTTACTTACTCCTGCGATCCACTTAATAAAATCAAATCCTGCGAATTATTAAGTACGTATCAACCTACATCGAAACACTCAAAATATAATTAATTCATCTCCATTTTTCATTTTCAGCTACTGTGTCTTCAGAGATCATTTGTACCTGCATTCTCATCGGTGGGCTATTTGCGATTTTTTCCAGGTCCATCAAAACCAAAATGTTTACCACCACAATCTTTGCTGGCTCAATCATAGGATTTATAATATGTTCTACTACCGGAATGAATGTAGATAGTACGTTCACTTCTGATTTTTTCATAGATTTCTAATTCAGATTTTAGTTTAATTTTTCATAATATTCATATTTTATAATTTTTCATTCTCACTCCTAGTGAAAAGGATCATATATTGTCCATACATAAAACATATAATGACAACATATTATTTGAAAAATCATATATTGACCATATATTGACAATATATCATATATATATCATATATATTGTCAATGTATTTTCAATGTGTTGACAATTTATGAACAATATATTGACCATACATAAACAATATATTGCCAATATACAGTCCATATATGAAAACTATTCAAAAATATATGGTCAATATATTATCAATATATTTTCAATATATTGGCATATATTGTCAATATACTGACAATGTATTGTCAAAATATTGTTCATATATTGTCAATATATGATTTTATGAAAAATAATATATTGTCAATCTATTGATAATATATGGACAATATATGATCTTTTTTACTAGAGTACTATAACATTTTTGTTTTAAATATTTTTTTAAAATATTTTTTATTCTTTGGTCATTATGTTTTTTTTTGATTTTAGGTATGGACTTGGCTGCCATTGGCATCGGATTAAGTTTTGCCATCGTGTGGTGGCTAACGTGGATCTACGTCGGAATTCCTGGAATGCTTCCTCTAATTTGTTATATGACTTTTGGATTTCTTTGCAATTGTCTCTTGTATTATTGTTTTCCTGGTACGTAAAATTATAAACTCAAGATTTCCCATCACTGTAACAAATCAAAACAAATTATACACCGAGTTGAATTTAATTTTATACTTTCAATGTAAAACGACAATTTGTAGTCAAATTTGAGCAACATTTGTAAATTGAAAAGCCCCCTCTGCTGGGAGCGCAAATTCAACAGCCTGAAATTTACATCGACGTCAGTTAAATTGCGGCAAATCACAGTCTCCAGTCACAATTGGCGAATCAATAACGATTTTCCCCTCGCGGAATTTCCAAATCCCAACGCCACGAAAACACCGCAGATTCCTGTGCGAAAAGACTGTAATTTCGTTGGACCGCAAAGACCCGGTCCCTCGCGCGTGCGGCCCTCGGTTTTTGTAACGAAAATAGTACCCCGTGGGTTGCATAATTTATCCAAGACTGTTGCAAATTACAGAAAAATAATGTAAGCCAGCTTAAAAGCGGGCTCGGCAAAGTCGCAGCTCGATGAAGGGATGACGCGCTCCCCATGGAGCGATTCGCTCATGCGGAAACGTGGGCTACCGAATCCCCCATGCAAAAACGTCGGGCATCCGAGCCTCTCGCCTTTCTCACCATAACCGACCGTGTGCTCTCGCGCACAATCAAAAACACGCGCGTGCACAAACTCTCGCCTACAATTAAACTCTGGTGTCTCGTCTCTACCCCCTCTCCCCTCCCCGTCACCCTCGCCATCCAACAAGTTCCCCTGTTTTTTCCCTCTCTTTTATCTAGTTTGGCAGATTCGCTTTTGCCTAATTGTGTCCCCATGTTTATTTAACGTACAGGGACTATTTAGATTACGCCCTTGTTACATATGTAATAACGCGTGTCCAGATATCTTTCATCGCCAATAGGACCTTTTTCTTTTCACGAGAAAATATTCATTTAATTGTCTTGTTTTACAGATGGCACGAATTTCAAGGAGATAAACTTCTACTTCTGGACCATTTTCTTGACGCTCACAATTCTCATTGGAGAAGCGTTTGCGCTGGTCCCATATTGTGGGATACGATTTTGTTGCAGCGTTCTTTGTGCCTTTCTTGTAGTCCTTTCCATCGACTACTACAGCGGTTCTAGTATGAAATACATTTTCATCAACGTCATCAGAAGAATTGTCAATCCAAAATTTTCGGCTGCCATAATTAACGCACCGCATCAGATGACAGGTAATTATTCTAACTGTCAAATAAAATGATTGCATCTTAAATCGGAGATTCTAATAGAATAGAAAATCAAAAATATATTTTTAAACATATATTTTGTATGAATACAAATATGTATAATAATTTAATTGAAAAATTTTTCATTTTATTTCAGATATTCTGCTAATTATTTTGTGGATTTTGACTTCGTTTATATCTTACCTTCGGTGTATGTGAGATGAAAACAAAAAAAAAAGAGTTTTTTAGAAAGAAATTTCTGCTTTGTAATAAAATTGTAAATATTTCGTTGAATACAAGTGTATACCTGGATGTAAAGGATGTTAGAGGATGAAAGAGGGATGAACGAACAAATGCGCGGGACATTGTTAAAATGAAATAACATTTATTGAATTGAGACAGTGACACCTAACAGTGGTTCTATGAGCTACTAATTACAAGTTCTTATCGGTAATCACAGCAACAATATTATTTCATTATTCACAACACTTACATAGATTACTGTCGCAATAATATATTACTCCTCTTAATAAATTTGTTTATTATTCCTTACGCGGTACTTGTTTAATATTATTGTTTTGACAATGAAAATGTCGTATACAGCAATAACGTCGAGTTAAAGAGTCGTTTTCAAACTTATCCTTTAATCAGACTATATCTTAAACTTATATTTGAAAATTGCTTCGGAGCATTTTATTTGATTCATTGTTTTTTTCATCTTTCATTCAATCTTTTGTTATCCTCGACGATCCAAAAATAGAAATTTCACGATTGATACAATGTACACGGGTTCCGAAATCTACGCTAAGTCTTAAGTAACAAAATGCATTTGCTCTAATATAATTTTGAAAATGCCGAGATCATTGTGAAAGGTTAGTCATGACTTGTTGTTGCTCTCTCCTGTTTTGCACAAAAACACGAGATGCTTGGATTATTTATGTAACATCGTTTGAATTGACACCGTTGAATGAAACCAAATCTAATCAATGTCCGGGCCGAATAGGTAAATGAAAATGTAAATTGTTACTTTTCGACAAATGAACAAACTTTTTGAGAAAATTGTTTAACAGGAAGTTATTTAATTCGAGTTCGACCTAATCTTCAGCGCTTATCTACGTTGACTGCGACAAAACGACGAAACATCACATCTCGTCTTCTCCTACTATATATTATTACAATTTTAACGGTTACTATGTGTGATTAAGTGACTACGATGTTTCAGGTGTGTTTTGCGGGTTTGCTATATACGTAGTTGTATATGGAATACAGAACATTTATGTCGATTCTAGAATTAATATATCTGTGATGTCTGCTGTTTTGGCGTTTGTTGGTGGCAAAAAGGTAATTCTGATTCAAAATAGACTTCTGCTTTTTTGTTCACTAACACACAGGATTCTTTTCAAATAGAATTTTATTGCATTTGAAACAAAGACAAACTGAAATCTCTCTTTCCTATGCACACTTCAGTGTCTATTTCGGCTCAAAATTCAATTTTGCACAAATTTATTTGATATAGTGGACCAGTCGTACGTATGGTTGCAGTTCAACGATGCGTATAGATGTAGGTTACAATAATTTGTTGGCGCATGAGAAAACCAGTCTAAAGTATATTTTACAACGAATTATAATTAACTTCCGAACGCTTTTCAACCCGAAACTGAACAATCAAAAATGTACAATCATGAAGTTGTCGCATTCCATTGATTTTTAATTTTCATCTTTTTTGTTTTCATTCTCTCTAACGCCATCAACTTCAGCATAATTTTTGCAATGTATAAATCGCGCTATGATGTTACTTTGTTTTAAAAAAAGCTATAGATATTTACAAATGTGAATGGTTTATTTTACATCAATCCTGTAATCATATTTGTCGCATTTGTGATTCAAATGAACGTCACGTAACAAATTTGCATTAAACGAATTATATCGACCAGACTGAATACCAAATGATGGATACAAAATCACTGGAATTAATTTTTTGTTCTCTCTTTCAACTCATTGCAAATAAAATAGTCAACATTTAATTCATATTAGTCGGTTGACTTCGAAAAGATAAACGTTTTCGATTTACGCAAGTGAATCGAACGCGAAACCTATTTGTAAATTGCATTATATTTACAACTATTTTGAATTTGTATAGATTGATCTTACTATATTGTACACTATCGAGCAACGAGAGTAACAAATATATTATCTTACAGCGTTTTATTTATTTATTTATTTATTTTTTATCATACACGAAAATTCATGATTCCGCTGAAAAGGCAGCTTTGAGTGTGACTACTGCATAAAAGTCGTAAGTTTTCCTGTAACGCCAGTGGTCGAACATTTTTTATAACTCATCCTATTTTACCTGACTTACAAAATGTTGTTGTACGTTGTGATTTTTACAATTTTGTACTTAAATTCAGAATCATGTGTCTTTTCAATTAAAAAAAAAATCACTGAACGATTGTTAGGTCCAAATTCAATTTTGATTTTGCATTTTCAAATTGCCAACGACAATTAAACTGTAATCGTGATTATAGTGAAAGAGTATTCATTTTGAAAAAAAAGTGATAAAGATACCCAGCAACAGTTTCAACAAATTAAACAAAATTGAAGTACAATTTAGTGCAGCAAGCTGCGTTCAATTTGAGTATACAATTCAAATAGTTTGGACGGTTCGAAAGATTGCAAAAGTACGGGCACTGGCGTGATTTTCGTTACGATTCGAAACCACGCCGTTGACACGCAATCCCATCCAAAATTAAACAATCATCTGTGCAAAGCGTCGCGGGACAGTGTTATGCAATCGTGTACGAGATCGCAAAAAGCTCGCAGATCAAAAAAAAGAAAGAAAAGAAAAATAGAAAAGAGAGTGAGGGAGAAAAATAGCGCGGTTGAAACTTGCATATTGCGCGCGAAGAAGAAAAAGTGATGAAAAAAAGAGAATACTGATTTGAGCGCAAACGCGTTGACGGAATCGTTTTATTCGACGCCATAGCTCCGATGGAGCGCGATGGCCGACCTCAGGAAAACCACCCTCGACACAGCTATCAACCCCTGCACTTGCAAATGTTCCACCCCATCCGAAAACGAGGCTCATCCTCCCGCGCGCGCTCCCCTCTAACTCCCTCAGACAGACCCTCCTCGCGGAGCGAGAGAAACCCCGCAGGAATATTCTCGACAGAAACTCTCTGGCATCCTCGAGTAACCCCAATTACCATACGCCAGCGCGCCTTCACATTGATCCCTAAGCATTGATCTTCCGCGACGTCTCTGATATTCTTCTTGCCACTCGATGACAGAACAATCATCGCCAGACAACGCTTTTATCATAACGCCGTTTCATCTTTCATTTGCAATCTTTCAAGCCCAATTTTGGAACAAATCATAATACCAAAATGTTCATCTGTTTGGGAAACTTTCAGGTATTCTAACAACTTTGATGACTGTCACAACTGATTTTAGTAATGGTGAAAAAAAAAAAATACATAAAAAATATATAAATACATACACTATTGTATACATGAAATTTATCAAAAATATATATCTGAAGTTTGCACGAATTTCCATGTAGAAAATTTAATATATTGTTTTCTTTATCTTCTCGTTCCAGAAACAACATAATTCAATGGAAATCAGAAAAGTTAAAATAATTTAAATGCCTAGAAATGCAGTCACTCAAATTCCAACTTTGCATTTTGCGTCCCAATAACCTGAACTTTTCCTAGAGTTGAAAATTTCGTTTTCATGATATTCAACTTGATGCTGAACCATTTTTTTTTCAAACTATTCAATTAAAATTTAATTGAAATTTTGGTACAATTTGTTTGTTGAATGATGAAAATAAGAACGGGAGAAGGGATGTCAGAAAAAAAGAAATGAAGAAAAAAAGAAAAAAAGAAACACAACTTGCTGATGATATATAAATTTGGAAATTTATTTAATATATAATATATACTCTTTGCCATGAATATTCTTATGATAAAAAATAGTATAAAACAATTCGACCGTGAAACACGAACGACTGAACAAAACTGAAGGCGCATTATAACGTCAGTGACGATTATTTACACGGTATAATCAATTTGAAAACATTTATACAAATTAAAATTCACTACGGCGTTTCTCTGTACAGCGTCAAAAGTATAATCGAGCATTCAATTTTAAATACCAATCCAATACTCAAAACACAATGTTGCAGACACAATAAGACACAATCCCGACGGAAATGTCAAATTCATTTACATAATTGCGTTACTCTTAATTGCAATCGCGAGGCAGATTCGCGCGAAAAACTCGTTTGCGGATAACGTCGATAACATAATGTTCCGTGAGCCACTGTATAATCTGGCGCGTATTATATTTGATAAAAAGACCGCAGAATAATTGAGGGCTCGAACAAATAAAAACGCTTGCAAACGGGCTTGTTAACATTTCTAAATAAATAATTAACGTAAACTCAATCTGAAATTATGATGATTTATGTCCAATAAATTGTACTTAAAAGATGTACACTATTTTCATATAATTTCAACAAAACAATTTTTTTTTTCACTTTTTTAAGCTGGAGCAATACCTCTCGTTATGATTACAGTTGAATTTCATGTTGTATGCAAATTCAATAATACAATTTTCATAATGAATACCACGATTAAAAAACGTTTCGCGGAGTCTTTTTCTTTCAGGGACAAGATGAAAACAAAAACTGAAAATAGGATGTATCAGTTTAGATGATTTTAAAAATTGGTTAAGTAAAACAACTAATGTGTACTTCATTCTATACGTGAATGAACAAGTACATGCCGTGTAAATATTAGGTATGTACATACCCTGCGTGATCCGTGTGCCGAGCTAACTTTGTCGAAAGTGCGTTCTCGTCAAAGAGAATATGGTTCTTTTTTTATTCTGTGTAACTGAGTCAGAAAGAAATAAACAATCGACAGTGGGGGGGGGGGGAGAATGTTGCACAATGTACACACATCGATGGCTCGTTTTGTCCGTTAGCCGAAATTCAAAAACTGTGATGGAAACTTGATACTTAATTTTTATAATTCCATTTTCTATACAAAATTTCGCGAAAAATGAATTCCGGGTCTCATTTAAATTCAAACTGAAAGCATTCAACGAACTTGACAATTATGTCAGAGAACAACCAAGCCATTTATGTTGAAGGAAAAAAATAAAAAAACAACATTTGCAACTCGACTAAAAAAATATACAAACTGAAAGTAAATTGATGACAAAGCTTATAACAGTAGTAATCCTCAAGCGATTACAAGTAAAAAGCTATCGAGTTCAATTGTATTGTGAATTGTTTCATGTTTTATTGATGCATATGAGAGCAGTGGGTACGGCTTGTCAGCGGTGAATCTGTGATTCACTCACTGGTATCTGAATTATGTGCTGATGGCGTGGCGCTGCTGCCGGCGGATTGCTGTTGTTGCTGGTGCTGCTGGGGAGGCTGCGGCACTTGAGTCGGAATTCCGCGAGAGGCCAGCAGCGGCGGCGGGCTCTCCTGGCCGACGAGCAAGCTCGCCGCCGGGAACCCGAAGAGCTGCGATCACTGAAGCCTCGGCCAATAATTACCCGCCAGATCTGGGGTTTGTGAGGGAATCTGCACTGGCACTGACACGCCTGCTGATATCACACCTGAAATCAAACACGATCCATTTTTTATCATCTTATTTTTAAATTCATTTTTCAAACATATATTTTAAAATATATCCCTAGTAAAAAGAAAAATATAATGAAAATATATTGACAGTACAATGACAATATAGGGGCAATATATGATCAATATAATGGAAATATAATGCCCATACATAATCAATATAATGAGCGCATAGAAAACGTATATGGCCAGAATATGAGGCTTATATTGCCATATATGGTGATTTATCCGTATAGCTAAAGAAAAATTTCGAAATTTTTCATGTATGGCTATTATATTGTCATTATATTGACAATATATTGTCATTATATTTTCTTTTTTTACTAGGAATATTATCTATTATTATAAAATTAAAATGTTATACATTAAGGTAGAAAACATTTTTGACATTTTTGGCATAGTTCTGATGTATAAGTCTATACAAAAATGTCAAACTTCATTCATCATTTTCTGAGAATTTAGCCCGGTTACCTATGTTTTTTTATTTGGCAATCAATTACTCATACCTTAATTAACAATATACTAATTTTTCACCAATTTGTTAAGCTGTAAATATTTTTCATTGGTACTGCATAAGTCTGTCTTTGTTCTTTGTCATTTTCTACTTTAATTTATAAATTAATAATATGTTTTTATATTCATTTTATGTATATTATATATACTTTTCATATATCCGTATATATTTGTCGTGTATAATTTTTATTAAAATTGATAAAAGATGTTGTCACTTAAATCAATTAAAAGTGAAATATACAGATTCATGATATTGCAATAAAACAATTTTTATGATAAAATTGTAAGTTTTGCAATATTCGTTATTTGATTTCAAAACTTGAAAGAAGCAAATTTTGAAAAAATATGAAATATAGGTATACTATTTTTATTATCATTTGTTTGTACTGAAACTTTGTACTTTTCAGTCGTACATTTTTTGTTTTGTTTTTTTTTTTTTTTTTTTTGATAGAGGATTGGAAAAAAGTGATGAAGGATCGGTGATACTTATATGGCTGTCAAAGGGACCGAACAAACAGAACAAGTCAGATAAATAAATCATGCAAACGGCCGCGAATAAGTGTTGTATATGTCGCCGATTTCCTCCCCTTTGGGTTCGCACGTTATTGAGCGCTCGCCCAGCCGAAGCGAGACCCAACCCATCCACATCCTCCATTCACCCCGGTGATGGCTAAGCGAGACAGAGAGGAACGAAGCGAAGGAAAGAACCAAAGAGGAACTCGCAAAGGGCAAATCCTCCGCCTCCCAGATAGACGGACAAATGGACGAAAAGTTGCGGTGAAAAATCCTCAAGAAGTGGCAAAAGTAAAAGCGAATCCGGCATTCTTTTTGCCGTCTTCGATTTCGCCGGCGGCGCCATGCGAGATTTATTCTAAAATCCTTTTGCAATTCGAGCGGTGGCGCCGTTGCCACCGGCGTTTCCACGTCCCTCATGTAAATTGCGTGCGGATAATCCCACGTTTTTCCTTTTTTTGTTTTGTTTTTGTTTTGCGCATTTGTTTTCACTTGGATTGCAAATACCGCGGGCCCGCGGCTAAGGTTTTCATCGTCAGATTTCGTTTGTCACCTTCGCAACAACTTTTTAATTTGAACAAAAAATAGTACAAAAAAAATGTATATATATTTTTTCACTAAAAACGGCAAAAATGGCGTTAATTAAATTTTAATATGAAATCTTTTTGCAGTTGGTACACTTAGAAAAAAAAGCTCATTTAATTTGATGCTAAAAGAAAAGATGTACAATTTGTTACACTTTTATTTGAATTTTTCATTCAGCAGTAAGAATGACAGAGTTCATCGCAGCGGATTTTGAAGTTAATTACGAACAAATGTAACGAGCGTCTCGAGCAAGCGTATAAACATGAAAGAACGAGAAGTGTAGGAAAATTGTTGCGGTAGCGCATTTGTGCGAACGCGTAAGCTAACTTTTTAGACGTTTGCGAACAATCGACTACTCCTGGATTTAATTCTCTCGGCTCGTTCTCTCAAAACCTCCTTTTCATGCTTTTTCTCTGTCGCACTCACGGGTTTCTGTTCGACGGTTCTATAATGACCCACCTGTTTTCAACTATACGGCTCGTAATACGAAAGCAGGCGTGAAATACGCACAGCGCATTTGGAATCGCGCAAGGCTATTTATTTGTCGCGCGTATGAAACCGTCTAATTATGTCGGCTCGTCGAAAACCGCTTTTGGATAAAAGCCTAAGTATTGTGATTTCACTTGGATCATACGTATTGCAATCAAATTCAAGAATGCTCTCTCGCTACACTTTTTTGTTTTATTTTCCAACCGCAATCTAGCGTTTTTTCAATGATTCTTTTGATTCGAATGAATTCAATGAAAACAATGGGGAGAACGAAAAAAAGGAAAAAAAAACATACTCGCACGGGCACTCTCGAACTTTTTATTGTTCAACATTTTATTTGGTTCCTATATTCTTGTGTCTTTCAGTGTGCTCGTAACTCCGTTATCAAACTTGAAACTTACTTTTAAAAAATGTAACACAATTTTCAGCTTAACAACACATCAACTAAAAGGTTGCATTTTGCTGCGTTCATTTTATTTGTTCCATTGAGCTTTGCCATTGTTTGTACAAAATTTACCGGCCAGGCCAAATAGACATAAATAAAGCGCATATTAAAAACCGCGCGTCGTAATTCGATGAACTTTTGCGTCGTTCAAAAATTATTGCCCGGGCGCGCTTATATTCGCACTCTCTCGTAAAATAACGAATACGTAAACATTTGTCTTGTGTTCGGGCTCTGCATTTGTGCGCTCGGCGTTGAATGTATACCGAATTGCAAATAGAATGAGTAATTTAAATGATGCGTTAAAATGTAATCACGTGAAACGATAGTCGGATAAATTTATTCCTATTCAAAAAGACACCGTCGGTGTGCGAAACATTTGCGAAACAAAAACTATACAATCGCCGTCAATTTTTAGACTATATCATTTGGCATTTTTTAGACAGGGTCAACTTGGGTAAATGTGACACGAGGGGTAAAATGTGTCACATAGAAATTTATACTTAAACCTCAGTTTTTTTAAAATTGTATTTCATGTTAAGTGTATAAACTAATGACTTTCAATATTGACCAAAATCATATAAAATTTGAAATCCAAATTATTTAAGGTCGACGGGGCAAAGGTAACATTTCAGGGTCATTTGAGGTAACATCTCAAATAACATTTATGGGTCTCAGAATTCTGATTTTTTTTTATCAATTTTGTAAATCATCACTAATTAACAAACTCATATATAAAATGAAATGTGTATAAAAATGAATGTTGAATAAGAAATTCTGGATGTTATAGTTTTTAAATAATTCATCTGTCACTTTTATCCTAGTTGACCCAAGATCGAATTTCAATGGTTATATAAATATTTGCTCCATCGTTGTTTTTAGTTTGCTTTTTTTTTGTTTCGGTGTAAACAATTGATTTCTTTTTATCGACGATAAAAAAAGTTAATGACACCGATCAAACCGACATAACTCGATAAATTAATTACGGGGGCCGCCGGTCAAAGGTCATTACCCGATTCTTCCGCCTTGGCGGATGACTTGTCGAAGAAGCGAAACGTGACCGGAACAATCAGCCAACTCGAAGGACCTCGACGGCATTCCAATTAAGATTCTTTTCAGCGCGATGATCAATTGAATTAAACAAAACCGACGACATGAACCTGGGAGCTCTTGAGTCTGGGATCGAAGCGCGCGATCGTTTCCTAAATTACGAGCTGGAGTGATTGTCAAAAACACTTCGGCAGCTCGTTAAGGTGCGGGAGCGAATGAAAACAGAAAAGTGGAGGTAGGATGAAAAAAAAGAAGCAGGAAAAAAATAAAGGAGAGGACCATTGACCAACAATGGAGCAGCAGCAATTAGGAAACGGGAAACTTACCAGTGGCAGCCGAGGTCGTGGGTTGATAAGGTGCACCAGCGGGTCCTGCGGGCTGACCCCCCGGTGTGGTGGGGGTGCCACCATGGGAGGTCGGAATACCGCGATGGGGTTGCGAATGCGCCGCCGTTGTATGGGCATGCGAATAAGTCTGCGTGAGGGAATGAAGAGGCTCGTGGAATACGTATGCAGGGTAACCCTCGGCCCTTTGCTGCAGGCAGCTTCCACTCATGGACCCGCCTAGACTACCAGACATTGAGCTGCAATCAAAAGTTCATTAAATCACATTAATTTTCTCGTCCCTTTTTTCTTTCTCTCCATAACACCAATGTTTTCTTCAATCTTCACAAGATCAAATTTTTACTGTCATTTTGTATTGTTAACTCCGATCTTCAACAATTTTAATTTTGTTTTTTTTTTTTCGTTAGTCAGCCATCCTACAATGTTTGTACAAGCATCAATATGGTATCAATATTATAGAATGTTGTATTGAATTCTGTTTTGCTACACTGTTTCTAAAATTTGTTATTATAGAAGTGAAGTCCGAATTTTATATTGCGCTGTTGTTTTTTATTTAATCTTTCAATATTAAATTTTTTTTTTCTTTCAGTAATTTGATTCGACAAAATTGTATCGGATTTTACGAATTGTTTATCGTAGTGTACAAAACAACTTTGAACAATTTTACTGTACTCTTTTATCGCTCGGTCGATAATCCGATAGAATCGTATCTAAATTCCTGAAATTAGAGCGTGAATTGGCGTTTATGTCGAACGGGATGCCATCTTGTCAGGGATATATTCTCCTAATTTCAAATTACGTACACTTTACAAACTCACTTAATTATTTATTTCTCACTTTTTATCCGACAGTACTGCATAACAAGTATTTCACAACATCATTCAAAAATTAGTCCCTCAAAAAGCGCTTTGTTCCGTAGAATTTAGGAAAGTTTAATTTTTTTTTTCAACGAAGCTAAACATTTTGCAGTTACAATTTTTTGCAGCAGACTGGCTTTTTGGAGTTTAACTCTAAACTCGAAAACAAAAAGTAAAGTTGAACAAAAAAAAATTGTCAGCAATCAAGAACCCGTTCAAGGTGGTTCTAGCGATAAGTGAAAATTGTCAGAATAAATAAAATTCTGAACAATTGACCTTCTACTTATCCACTTTAATCCTTCTTAAGATTGCAAAATACAAAAATGATTGCACATCTGAATATCAAGATACTCAATTTATAAATTACCATAATACATGTATAGATATATATACAAGGCATGTATTTTCTGATAAATTTAAATCTTAAGATTGCGAGTGGTAATATAAGACTATAATTGATTGTTTCGAAAAATTGTTGACATCACTGATGTCAAAAATCTGAACTAATGAAATTTGATAAAAATAAGCTAAAAAAGTAGATTTGCAATTTGCTTCTATTTCAAAAGTAATATTAAGATAATAATTGCTAGAACCACCTTAACAATAGATGGACAGAAAAATGCACACAAATTTGATAAAAAGTATGAATGTATTATTTCGACTCATATATAATAACTTTTATTTATATGAATGAATATGTATTTATTTAAAAATAAATATGATATGTATTGATTTTTATGTTTGTGATATGTTGATAAGTATTCAACATTGATTAAACAATTTCCGATGTCAAAAACGTTATGAATAATTAAATAAAAAATTACAGTCAACATAAAACAACATAAAATCACAAAAAATGAAGAGTTCATACAATTATTTTCATCATTAACAAATATTTAATTTTTACGTTTGTTATATACCGTTTCTGTAAATGTTTCGTTTTTATTAATCTGTTCTACCTTTAAATATTCCGAAATTATGTAAACATCACCCATCTGCCCTTTGAGGTGAATTTATCAATAACTATCGAATTATATATTTTTTCCAAAAAACAATACAGCAACGTGAAAAGTTATATGAAATATAACTCTGTCGGTTCTCAGAATAACAATAATTGGCGATTAAATGTTCATTTTGTGTCAAAATGATCCATCTGTCGTTCTGGTATATTGAATAAAAGTTTCAAGTTCATATATAGCGAAAAAAAAAGTTTTAGAGATTACAAAAAAAAAAAAAAAAAAAAAAAAAAAAAAGAAATCATGTCACGAGGATAATTATTTGTATAAAAATAACGAAATTGAAATATGTACCTATTAGTCAAATCTTGGTTACGAAATTAGTTATAAAAGGCATCAAAATTTTGATTATATACTAAACCAGTTGCCTGTTCGTTATAACTTTCACTTATTTTGCTTTTAAACGGGGAAAAAATTGTTCATCAATAAATTTGAAAATAAGTTATAAATAGATGTAATCTCAATATGGACGCCGGAGTGCTGTATCGTATTAGGATCGACAAGGCGACGATCCTTTCCAATTAATTATCGTTAGATTCAACCGTGATCGATAAAGTTTTTTTCGCGTGTCTATGAATTTGGGCATAAATACCATCGCACATCCAATCTTGCTCGAAGAAAAAAGGCTAAACAAAAAAAAAAAAAAGAAGAAACAAAAAATGATGCAGCATAAATTTCAAATGATAAATGCAACGCGGAATCCTCAATGATCCAAATATCTGGCGCTGAAAAACAGGTTGGTAGATGCGGCATGACTATGTGGATCTATTTTTGAATAGCAAATGTTTCACTCGGACAGCCTGCTGAAATGGACAATTTTTCATACCATAACAGTTTGAGACGAGTGTTGGGTGTAAACAAACGTCGTTCGACGATAAGAAAATTGTGCGTGAGACTTTTATTTGTGTTGAAAAAAAAAGGAATGATATGGCGAATAAAAGAGGCGAAGAGCCTCTGGCGTACTTATCATAACATCAGCATGCCTACCTACATCCATCTATATTTCAAAGAGTTGGGTTTGCACATTTAGATGCGTGCACGTTTCTATGCGTGTGTCACGTCTATGAGAGAGCGAGGCTAGATGCGTTCTACCATGGAGAATGAATGGAAAACAGTGGCAACGCCGCATAGATTCGCGATTGCAACGATGAAAATCCCGAACGATAATGGGATTTGTCGGCTCAATCAGCCGGCTAGTCTAGACGAACAATTACAGGCTATGTTTCTCAAATTTATCGTGTTTATTAAAAATTTGTTCATTAATATTTGACATTTATAATCCAAATTGTCGTTTTTTTTAGAGCGTATCATCATCAAAACGAAAAAAAAAAGAATGAAAATTCAACAGACTAAGTATTTCTATACTTTTGTGCAAGTTTTGGTTTGACTAATGTTTCGTTTCTACGGATACAAACTAAACACCATTTTGCTTTGATTTTAAGTAAACAACAAATACAACTTGTTTCAAGATGACTTATTAGTTCCTCCATCTAATTAGACGGTAGATGTAGCTTTTAATGAAATTACGTTTATTCAACTAATTAAACATTATTTCGCCAAGGTTTATTTTTTAAATAAGAAAAATGATGAGAGACAAATATAGTTTAGTCAAATGATATTATGCTTTAATAGCCATGCATCTGAAAAGTCTAAGTTACAGCGATTGGTTTTGTTATTACACTCTGTTATTCATACTTTATGGATTTTAAGTTATGCTTTTTGATTCATAACTGCAGTAAAAAGTAAAAGTGTGCATTTAGTTAACGGTTAGATGGATATTAAATAATAGTTATGTTGGAGTGTAACATTGTGACTGCGCAGCCAGCAGAGTGAATGCCTGCGAGGACTCCAACTAACGCGTAACACACCGAGCTTCAAATTTACAATTACAATAATATTAAAATGCCTAACATGAGCATTAGAAATTCCAGATCTCGCGTATATTTTCAGGCGACGTCTTTTTTGTTGCCATGCATTTCACACTCAGATGAAACATCTCGCCTATCGAAAAACAACACCCACGTAGTTTCGTGTGAACAACCTAAACTATTTTCATTCCGTTATTCGACTTAGTTTATTAATGTAACATCAGATATTGTATAAATGCAAATGCAAGTACAACCCCGGTCGCTGAGAATAACGTCGGACAACGATTCCCGTTCAAATTCCTTCAACTCATTACGCGCATACTGCACCGTGCCTTATTGCAAATACGTCGCGCGTTTTCTTTCTTTATTCCATATACCGAATAATACATGCATTCATTCACCGATTATTTATAATTGCCGCACACACCGTCCAATGTTAAAATTTTTTTTTCATTTCATCATGTGTATACGCGCGGGAATGAATTAATGGGACAATTTTTATTATTTCATACCTCTGACGTGCATTAAGTTATGACACTTGGAATTCAAGACTTTCTTACATGTTCAAATTATATTTTTCGTCCTTTTTTTTCCTAGAATGCTGAATAGTTTAGCAATGCAAATTTCATTCGACACAATTATGACGAACAAAATGGAAAAGCATCGTGACAACTTTCTATAAGAATTTCCTTTTTTATTTCAATCTTTCAAGTATATAAATTAGACCGAGATTGTTATTTCGATAGTTATTTGTGTGTGTGGGACTTTTTTTTTTTTTTTTTTGGGATTGGAAATA
>JAAMPD010001580.1:0-22630 GCA_025266255.1 Trissolcus basalis | reverse complement strand
ACCTTAATATAATAAATTAGTTTTGTAACTTTTATTTAATATATTAATTTGATTAATATAAATTGGCTATGGATAAATTAATTTACGAAAAAAAAAAAAAATTGACCAACAGTCCCACCTGGGATGCAAAAATGTCTGAAATCATATAAAATTTGATATCAACAATATTTTATATATGAAATTCAACGATTTGAATTTGTGTTTGTTATCAAAGAGTAATATATAACACAAAATAATATGACGAATAAAAGATGACATGAAAATTGGAATAATAGAGCTGAAACTGTTTTAGATTTGCCAGGCGGGTTTTGAAGAAACATCGTCAACAAGTTTTTCGCTTGACGTCAAATAGCATTTTTTTCATCTACAATGTATCGCGATTATTGACCCGCTAGCAAGGCCTCGGGTTAACGCATGATGCAATTAATAATGCGCAATAAAATTGTGATAATTGAATATTATTACGAATTCTAAATTGTGCGATCCAATTACTTCGGTTTATCGATTAATTGATTAACTCATTGATTAGTTAATTAATCCAATAGCCAGTAACAAAAAACAACACACACATATACGTGTTAGTGTCAAACGAATTTCAATTGTCGAATTAATTGTCCATTGACCTGTTGCAGGCCGAATAACATGGTGGACGTAGTGTCAACCCGCTTACAAGTATTGTATAATAAATTTGATAGCCGAATGGACGTAAGAGGAGCAAACACGCAAGAAAATACGCCTCGTCTTACACAAGACGGTGAGTATCATAAGTATTTTTCTTTTTTTGTTTGTTTGTTTGTTTCTGTTAAGGTGATATTGAAGTCGATGGCGAAGTTTAAATCCTGTTTTTGGCGGGAAAACCAATGTTTAGTGAATTTCGTCAAAAAATGGTACAAATATTGACGACATTCATAATCAGACAAATCTTTGATCGTTTCCGAGTATTTTGGAACAAATACCAAGACAATTGATTGTGAAATGCGATCACAAGTAGTGACCGCGTTTTTTCAACCATTCTAACCTACAAAAACCCCACATCAAAAACGCGGTCACTAAATATCATTGCATTTTACAATCAATTGTTACATTTTAAGTTTGTAAATAATTTATAAAAATGAGAGAATCGTCTGATATAAAAATTAGTAAACAACTCGTGTTTACTCTCATTGAAAAATTACAAAAACAATTATTTTATACCAATGTCGGTAATGTAGGTCGCACACGACTTAGACATCCTCTTATGAGGACGAATTTTAGTTTATATTCAATATATAATAATCATGTATATATAATTACATAATATATTATTATAATCTATATGAATATTGATAAAATAATTATATATAATATAATTATAATTATAATACCTAGTGAAATGACAATATATTGTCCATGAAAAATAATATATGAATAATATATCATCGTTTTTATACTAGGGTTATTATATTATATATATATGTATTAATGATATTAAGTAACTACTAAAATATATATAATAATTATATTTATAATTACATAATATATCATTATAACCCATAATAATATTAATATGACAACATTATAATTGTGTATGATATAATTTATATATATCAAGTTATGCTCATATACAATATAAAATACAATAGTTTTTGATGATTTGATATTAATTTTTTGTCGGGACAAATTTCAGAATTGCGACGAGCAAATCAGCAAGTACAGAGGAGGCGATTGCAAACTCGAGAGCAGGCCCGGCGAGCCCGCGAAACTTCGCTCTTCAATATCAAAGAAACTGAGCCGATATCCATCAAACATAATCAGTCCACGCCATCTGTACATTACTGTTGTAGCAGCTGCACACCTTCGTCCAGAGTAAGAATATCATTTCTCGTAGAAGAAACCGCGTCGCCGTCTCATGCGAATCGCACCTCACGTTTTCGAGGACTTGATCTAAAAATAAAATCGTCAGTATCTCGCCGTCAACATCGCAGAATCAAATTTGTTCGAGCGACGTGACTATTTTGCGACCGCGTTCCTATCTCTTTTTTTTATTTCTTTTTCTTTTTTGGTTTTCTTGTGGTTCCCTTCTTCAAAACAGAATGCACGAGTGAACCCATGAACTGAGCCTTTGATGACGCACACATGAACTCCGCCGAGGTTCTCCTCAGATATTCATTATCATCTAAAAACAATTTTTGTCGTCACAAGCACTTGTTTTCTAGACTTCATTCATCTCAAAATTCGTTTCAAAATATCAAGTAACTTCCATTTCATTTTAAAGTGGGACTGTCGGTTTATAGTAAAAATCAAGTTTTTTTAAATGATAATTAATATGAAAAGTAATTGGAACAATTTATAACTAATTTTATGTAACATTTTGATATTCTTAAAATATAAAATATTCGGATATAAACAGTATATAAATTTTACCATAAAAACGATATACAATGGCTTTGTATATTCTGAAATTATAATATATTTTATAATATTCTATATAAAATAAATAATCTATATAAAATTATTATATATTTTATAAAAATTTTATATAGAAAAGATATGTATATCGTCATTTTATACAATTTATAAATTAAATATCTTAGAATTTCATATTAAAAGTTACAAAAACATCTGACCATTTTGCAAAATTTCATGTCCCACCTTGAAATTTTGAGTTTTTATTTTTCATTTATAAATTTTATTTTGTTTACGTGATCTTGTATCAAATTTTCCCATTGATTGTATCCCATAAATCGAATATTGAGTAAAATTATGAAAACTCATTAACAAAAAAAGAAGAAAAAACTAAAAATAAGAATAGTTGGCAGCGTGTCAAAAGAATTAATGATTTGAACATTGTTTGGATGGCTCTTTCATAGGTTCACTCAACCGTCCATCAAAATATGCACGAAAAGGAACACGGCTCACTCACACGTTGGTTGAGGATTGTCGTTATTCGGAGTTATTTACAAAATGTAACAAAAATCAACTGAAGATTAATTATATTGATTGGAATGACAAAGACAATGGATGCGCAAATTTGTGCAATTCGCAAATGATAAAACGGTTTGATTTGATTGTTACAGGAATCATTAGTGAACACTGTGAACAAAGAGCACCCGGTAAACGGCGTGAATATTCTAGTTGTCAACTCTGGATCGAGTTTGGTGTCAAAAATATTCTGTCACCTGTCACATGTTTACAGTTTCAAAAAATATGACTACCCAGTGGTGACGCAATCGGTAAGAATTTTGTTTAATAAGTTCTATTTATATACAATAATATATAATAATAACAATTAAAAATTAATTGTTAATAAAAAAAACATTATTATATCAATATTATTTTATTGATAATAATTTTTTTATTAATATTAAATTACTAATATTTAATTAATGATAAAATAATTGTAATTTTTATCAAAAAAGCTTCCCCCTCCCCTTTCTCTAACGTTCGATAGTTCGGGTACGCTCGGCTCCTCTCGAGAACCCTCGGGTTATTCCGGTGGCACTCGGCTCCTTCCGAGGGCCCTCGGGTTCTTTCGGAGCCACTCGGCTCGGTAGGAGAGGGGGCGGAATTAAAATTTTCCTACCAAGAAAATAATGATAAAAATGTGTAAAAATATGAATGTAAAATTAAAAATTGAATTGAATGATAAAGTTAAAAGTAATAAAAATGATTGCAGGTGCTGAACGATGAAAGATTGAGGGAAGCTATTGAGTTGACGGCGGTGGAAACGGCAGCAGAGGAGGGTTGCGAAGAGGCTGATGCTTTGGAGAAGGCCGAGCAACGTGCGCGGTCAATTTTGATGCGCATGCAGAGCACCATCAGTGACACTTTGCTACGATGCGTCGCCTGGCTACTTTACAAGCTGCTGCCCAGTTTCATACAGTCGGCGGTGGTTCAGCCGTCGCACGTCGACATGCTGAAAAAGGCTAACGAAACTGGACTGCCTCTGATACTGCTGCCACTGCATCGCAGTCACATGGATTATATCATGATCAGTTTCCTCACTCTTATCAATGATATTAGAAATCCCCTCATTGCTGCGGGGGATAATCTTAGGATACCTTTGTTAGGGTTAGTCAAGGACAACATTTTTTCCCATCCTTGTTCTCTATATCAAAACTTTGCATAAACTTTTAGAAACTTATCCCTAATAGCAAAAAGGATAATATATTGTCCATACATAAATCGTACATTGAAAATATATTATTTCAGAAATCATATATTGAGCATATATTATCAATATCTTGTCAATGTATATTGGCAATATAATAAATATATATTAATTATTATTATATTTTATTTTAATTTTGTTACTATAGTATATTAATATTAATGTATTGATAATAAATTAATATATTAAATGTTTTTGAAAATTTCTAATATATTGCCAATACATATTCCATTTATGAAAAATACAGAAAAATATATGATCAATTTATTGTCAGTTTATTGTCAACGTATGATTTGTCTAAAATAATATATTGTTAATATATTGATAATATATGAACAATATATGATTTTTTTTACTAGGGTTATTTGAAAATTGTAAATTCGATATTAAAATAATATAATATAAATCGTCGCCCCAGATAAAGAGCCTATTTCAAAATTGGCCCATGTATTTTAAATGGGAAAATTTTGAAATAGGCCCTTTTTCTTCTGGGACGACGATATAAAAAACTAAAATATTCATTTAAAATATTAAAGAAACGATAAATAAAGTATAAAATGAATATCGAATTTTATCGAAAAAGTAAATTATATTTATATGAAAAATATTAAATTCAAATAAATTTACACGCATATTTTTGTCCCTGTGGGAAGCAAAGGTTATATTTAAACTCAGGACGGGTCAACTGAGGACAATAATTTGACTCATACAAATTAACTGATGACAAAATAACCGACGGATTATTATTCAAATATCAAACTGTATTGTTTTGTAATAAAAATATTACGCCTACAAATATTTAAATTAAATTGAATTGAATGTTAAAAAATTGGTCGAAAAATCTGCAGATTCACTAATCATTCCATCAAAATCGTCATTTCTCTCCAAGTTTTTATTGTTAAAAATATAAATTAAAAATATAATAATAATAGTCTAAAACTGAATAATCAAGGTTAAATTGTCCAGCTGTTTTTGTACAAGTTATTTTGTTTGTTGGATAGAATTGTCTAACAGTAATTTTGACCAGTTGTTTGGAGCTCAGTTATTTTATACCGTGTACCCGATAGGAACTTAGAATCATCAAAATATTCACAATATGTTTGTAGAAAGGTTAATTCAAAATGTTAATTTTGTTTGATTGATGTTTGCAGTTGGTTGTTGAGTGGACTCGGGGCGTTTTACATCAAAAGACGCATCGACCCGATAACAGGCAGGAAAGACCGGTTGTACCGCGCGACTCTCCATACGTATATCATGGAGGTGTTGCGGGCAGGGCACAACATTGAATTTTTCATCGAAGGTGGGCGCTCGCGTACCGGAAAGCCTTGCATGCCAAAGGGAGGCATCCTCAGCGTCATCATTGACGCCTACCTCGACGGCACCATTGAGGACGCCCTCCTTATCCCCGTGTCTATGAACTACGAACGTCTTGTTGATGGCAATTTTGTTAGGGAACAACTTGGTCAGCCCAAGAAAATGGAAACTTTTGCATCCACCATTCACGCTATGTGGTCCACACTCATGGGCAATTATGGCATCGTCAAGGTCAACATTTGTCAGCCATTTTCACTCAAGGTCTGTCATCAAATTTGTCATAATAATTTAATCGTTATGACGATATTACAATTCAAAATGTTTTCTGATGATGAAGTTTGAAATTTGAATTAATAATTTAATCGTTATGGTAATATTACAATTAATAATAACAGAAAAATCAATTGAAAATATGAAACAATACCTGATGAAATTGGAAAAATGTTTTCTAATGATGAAGTTGGGCACAAACAAACAATGTTTTTTATTTGTATATGTTAGTTAATAAGGATTTGTTCAATTGAAATAATGATGAATGTAATTTGCCAACAGGAAATGTTGAAGGCATTCCAAGTGCAGCAAAACAAAGTGAACTTGACCCCAGCGGAGAAGCCTTTAAAGTACACTCTTTCAACGTCTTCACTTTATGGGACGGATGTTGTAGTTGAGGAAAATCGACAACTTATTGACAGCATTGGTCGGCATGTTGTGTTCGGTCAGTATCCGTTTGTTCTTCTTTGAATGAACCTTTTCTCTTTTCCATTCACGACGACGATCGTAAACTGACTTTTATCTTCTAGACTGCTCCAAATCAACGCCAATCATGTCAACGAACGTCGTAGCTTTCATTCTGCTGAACAAATTTAGAGACGGGTGTACGTTGGATAAACTAGTGGAGGAGTTTGAATCAATCCGACACGAGCTTGAGGTGGCTAATAAAGACTTAGCTTTTACCGGGGACAGCGTTGATGTTATTAACCATGCGGTCAGTATACTATACAATTTCAATTGTACGATAAGGTACAAAAGGTAGTTCCTTTAGGTAATCAAAGCAAAATGTTTATATTTGGAATTTTTATAAACGTATATGGAAAATTATAGTGACAAATGTTAAAAGAATCTTGACATTTTAAATTATTTGGGTGTCAAGAATTTTTGAATGGTTCTTATATTTTGCGAGTATATCAATTTTTGGATCAAATTGTAACCAACCGACCAATCCGCTATTTTCAACTTGAAAATCAAGTCAACGTGATTGGGCAAAGTATGAACGAGTTTCAAAGATTCGAATTCGATGAAAACTCTTGTAGAAATGTATGTTACGTATATCTGTATATATAATTTTGTGAAATTTCTAAATTAAATATCTCAACTTAGAGATAGTGAATTTGTTTAAAAATTTATCAACAGACACTTATATTAATATAAAATGTTGAATTTTGAATATTCTTAAAGTATAAAATATTTGGACATAAACAAAATAAAAAATTTTTATATAAAAAAACATTTATATATTCTTATTATATAAGATATTATAATATAAACAGAATATGAAAATGTATCCAATATTTTTATATTCTAACATATTAATTTTTTTAATATTCTGAAACTTATATATTTTTATATAAAATTATTATATATCCTATAATAATTTCATACAGAAGATTATACTTTCGTCCGTGAAGAAATTTCACAAATTCGAATTCGATATATTTAATTTGAATCTTCTATTGTAAAAATGCATGCTACGTATATCTGTGTATATATCATCTTGTCTAATTTTTCTATGCGAAAAATCTCAGCTTGCTAAAAGTTACAAAAACATCTGACTAATTTGTGAAATCGCATGTTCCACCTCAAATTTTATGAAACTCTGACATAAACGCCGTTTCACTGGAACTACCTTAATTGTATACAATTCAAAATTATTAAAGGGTAATGAAATTTGATTGACGATTTGAATATTTCAGTTAGACATCCTGGGACTCGGACTGGTCAAAATACAACGACAGGAAGTGATGGAAACACTGGACGATCAGACAGTTCGATCGGAAGTTGTGACGGCAATACAGCCGGTGTCAATGTTGCCAAACGTCATTGAACTTTCTTACTACAGTAACACTTTACTCACACATTATGTTATGGAAAGTGCAGTTGGTAAGATCATATTAAATGAATCACCATTGTTACGTTCGGTATCACTATGTCGATATCATATATTCATTTGTATTTTCTATTTTACAGTCACTGCGCTCTATTCATTAGTACAAGAAATGCGAAACGATCCTCGAATAGTCGTAGAAAGCAACATCGTGATCAATCAAAAAGACCTGGTAGACAAGGCAGTGAGAGTCTGTGATATACTTAAGTACGAATTTATTTTCTGTAAGCCTTGTCAGGTTTTAGAAGAAGTCATCGAAAATACCATCAACAATCTTGCTTACACTGGAGTTATCGTTCTCAATGAGGTGCTCAATACTTTTCTTTTTACTTTTGATTTTGATGACAGATGCGATGAACTTTTTGTTTGCTCAACTTTTGTCTATGATTTTCAGGAATCTTATCTGGAGGAAGAACTTTGGAGCAGACGGTTTGCTCGAAATTTTGATGACAGCTCAGATGAAGATCACCAAGTTCAAGCCCAAGTCGCAAAGATTGAGTACAAAGTTAGTTCGGTCTCATAATCCAATTTGAATTGAATTTGAAATAAAATTTTTATAAAGTTTGACAAATTTTAAAATCTATCAATAGTTTAATAATTTTTATTAAAATATTAAAATATTTTATAGAATATAACGATTTTGAAATTAAAATATTTATTAGAATATAAAACATGTATTTCAACTTCAGATTTGACGTTTTTGAACGAAATAAGATTTTTATAAAGTTTGAAAATTTTTTAAATCTATCAGTAGTAGAATAATTTTTAATAAAACATCAAAATATTGAAATATTTAATAGAATATAAAACTTGTATTTCAACTTCAGATTTGTTCAGAAGATATTTTCAGAAATTTTGTTTTTATAGAATATAGAATATTGTCACGGAAAATTGAAAAAAAGTGATGATGAATCATATTTGATTATTATTAATTTAGTTCCATATTTGATTATAAATACAGCTACTTATTCTGACAATTGTTATTAATTTGTAAATGTATTTCTAGGTCAACCTTGATATGGAACATTCAAAAAGAACAGAATTCCTGCATGTTCTTCTACGACCTTTCATAGACACATACACATTCAGTGCCTATACCCTGAGGAAACTTGTAGGACGAACGCTCCCCGAAAAAGAAATGGTGCAACTCGTTTTGAGTGAAATCAAATCTAGGCTGGAAAGCAATGAAGCTCAATATGGTGGGTTATTTAAAAAGAAAACAAAATATAAAAAAATAAAATTTGAGGTATATGCTGAACTAATTTGTGGATTTATTTTTAGGTGAGAGTTTGTGCGTGGATCCAGTTAAAAATTCCTTCAAGTTGTTCGAAAAATGGAACGTCATCGAATGTCAGCCTGCTGATCATCAGAAAATGTTTTACTTAAAGGAAGACAAGGACAACGAATCAGCTGTGAACCAAATATATCAGAGCATACAAACATTCAGATGGAGCACCAACGTCGAATAAACTCATCACACCCAGCTGCTCAAACGTGTACAAAATCGAAATTATTTATTTCATTGTTTTTGCGAAATTTCTGATTTACTTTGAAAGACCAAAACATTGAAGCAACGCGGGGAAAGCCTGACGGATATATTTCTTAAGCTCAATTCTCAAAAAGCGTGTCAATTGGAAAACAAACACGCGTTTTTACAGTTGATAAGCATAGTATATATAAATATATATAAATAAAATTAAATATATTTTTGTACATTCGATTTTATCGAATGGAAAGGGAGATAAACAAACTTATTGACGCGACTCGTTTAGCGATTGGTTTTAGGTTCAGACAAAGCAAATTGTACCTACTATTTTATATTTGCACAAACCGATCACTAGGTCTTTGAGATATATATGGTTTTCCAGAGAATCTTTTATCTAAACCCGGATTAACAACAACTTTTGTATTTGATATATTGTAATAATAATAATAAGTAAGGCCTAATTTTTTAGTTTGATGAAATACCGTTTTTTGTTTGGAGCTTCGCAAGTATGTTACGACGATGTTGTTGAAACAAAAAGTTTAGTTCGAAGGAGAACAATTAAGGATCTTTGTGTACTTCTATTCTTATTTGTTACTTTTTTTTATTAATTTGTGCGCATTGTACTGTTTTGATGCGATTAAATGAAAAATAAAATTTGATTAAGAAACAACAGATTGTTCGTTTGTTTGTGAATTTTTAACAACTTTTGTGCTCTTTTATCGATAGGGAACAAAAGTAAAATAGAAACGACACAACAGAGACAACGAAATTATGATTTAATGTCTATGGATTCGTACAAAAATTTGGAAAAATAACATTCTCGTTGACTCATATTTATTGGATGAATTCCTGCTCGCTGTATAGTTATATTTATATATTGCCTACTTTTATACACATACTTTAGATTCGCACTGTTAATGTAGATATAAATATTCACGATCGTCGCAATTTGTCAAAATTTTTCTCAAACAACACGTTATTTCAAAGTGTAAAAAATGCTTCAAAAATAATTATTCATCATTTTTTAGTTGCTTTGTTTGTTTGTTTGTTTTTTTGATTTGTAAATACAAATAGCAGTCTCGTTTCGGTGAATTGCCTAATTTTTAACTATCATCAATATAGAATCAATCATTGCAATATCACTCGATTTGAATAAATTCATTTTTTTTCAAATCTTAAATTTAAAATGTTTGATTGAATCATAATATCATCGAAAATAAGGTAAACGTACGAATGAAAGATAATGTACCAATGATGATGGCTACAATATATCCAGTCTTCTTAATAAAAAAGAAAGAACACATATTAGAATAACTGCGAACAAAGTTTTTCCATCTTTTCTTTTTCTGACATAAATGATTTTACTATAAATCCACTTATCCACTTATTTATAATCAATTTGATTCGACGTTAAACTCATTCGTGTCAAATGTTGGTACAACTTTCACTCATTGTTATATACTTTTACCTTTAACAATAAATAAAATGATATTTAATCACTGATTGGTAAAGTAAAATTCGTCAAAATTATTAATCGTGAAGAATAAACGAAGGCATGACACAAATTGCGTGTTATCTACAAATAACTTTAATCTTAAAATTACTGAATCAATATACAAGTTGTGAATAACTAAACAATAATAAAATAGGTTGTATAACAAGTGATTTTGTAGGTTTGTCTTTCATTGCGTTCAGTTCAACAGGAAGGCACAGAACAGTCGATCAGTGGCGTTCTACAATTTAATATGTGTAGTTTTTTTTTTTTGTTTTTTTTCCTTATCGTGATTGCCGGTACCTATGTATATCAAAAGAAACAACAGCGTCCCTAGCCAAGTACACAAAAAAAGTTATGTTCCAAAAATAAATACATAGTAAATAAGTCCAGTGTTTCAAGATTTGCCATACAAGTTTGAATGATTTTTGTACCGCACCAAGCATTATCTCACCGACGATTAAAAAAAAACAGCACCAATTCAAGTGTCTCATAAAAGTGTCCACGCAAACAGCAACTTTCAGGTTGTATTATACTCGTAAAAAAGGAAGATTCATATAAAATCGATTAATATGTACACGAATTTCATGACGTCATTATTCATTGCCGCGCGTTTATGTATAAGACGCTTAACCCTTTTTTATTATTTTATTTCCATTTCAAACACGTTGATGTCCGCGCATTTTTATATATTTATATAAATAAATATATATTTATTTATATACATATATTTATAGTTCAATTGTATTGTGTAATGTTGGTTTTCTTTTTTTTTCTTTTTGTTTATCTAAAATGTTGATTCCAAAACTCAAGCAAAAGTACGAAACATCGCTTATGTTGACCACGCAATCCCAATATAATACAAATAATGCAACGTAAACAATTATTTCGCATCTCGAAAGCAGGAGGGACTGTTGTTTTTTTGATGCGGATTTGTTTCTTTTCGAGCTGGTCGAATGTACAGTGGAGAGCGGAGAGGTAGAGTCGATCGAATAAAGCGTTAACTAAGTTTTATGTGGCACATTGGTGGATATTCGGAGATTCGACAAAACTCATTTACCCATACTCGCGTTTGCGGGCAAAGTAGCCGATCGCTGCTGAACCGAAAGATAAGGCTTTAACGTTGACCTTGTGGATTCTCTGCAACAACGGCAAAATAGATTTCAATCAATTGAATTCACATGATTAATCACATTTGAATGTACTGATCAAGTTGGACACACACCTAGGAGAGACACGCTGTCCAGTTCCATCAGCATGCGAATTAGCTTTGTATCCGCCTTTTTGGATGCGACGTGAGAGCCTCGTGACCCAATACTTTTGGTCCTCGGGGGTTGATGCCAAAATGAGCAATTCGCGTGCACTATTCGGGTCGTAATGTAATTTACAAGGAGCTATTGCATCTTCCTTCTTATCCAAATGCTCTTTATGCACCTTTATATGACATCCTGTAACAAATTATTTTACTTTTTAGTAACATATATCGTAACTTTCCTTCTCCTTTCCAATATTTACAAATGAAAATATTTGTTTGTAAGTTTGTTTGTTTGTGGGTGAATCACGCTTAAACGAAGTAATATATTGAAAATAAAATTATTACATATGGTTATTCTTCGGAATCACAGAATTAAAATAGGCTGTACTTAAAAATCTGATATTTTTCAATATTTTTGAAACCCATTTCAAGAAATTTCAAGAAATAATCCTTTTGAATTTTACAAGTAACATAAGTTGTTCAAAACTGCTTTATACGACTTTGAGTAAAAATTGTCGAAAAACTATTTATCGCACTAAAATATCGGGAAATTTCTAAAATTTTCTTTGAAAAATATTATCCCATTCAGAAATTCTATTGCTATTTTTTCTTTTTAATTTCAGAGGTTCGTTACTTCGTTGATATGTAATATACTATAATCTCAACAAAAATCTTTTGGAACAAAAAATCGTATCGAACAAATAATTTTTGTTTCAATTATCTGTCATCAGTACGCAGTCAAAATTGATTTTGTTACTGTAAAACACTTCTTCCAAGATATACAAAGCCACTGAATGAACTAATTTTTTTAAATTATTCGTCACAAAATGATAAATCAGAAATTAACTAAACTGTTCGAGAGAGACAAAATTTCTCAATGCCATTTCACCTTAACAAAGAAGTAAACTAAAAGTTAATGTGAAATCAATTTGATTTTTTCATATTACAATAAAAATATCAGAAAACTATGTTTTTAAATCTCGAGCACAGGTTTTTCAGCTAGTACAACATCAAGTATATAACAATAATCAAAGTGCTTGGTGACGTACTTCGGCATTCTAGAGCTGGGGGTGGTCTAAACATGTGCCAGAGTTGCTTGGAGCAGACTTCGCAGGTGGTAGGCATGTGATACGAGATGGAAACGAATTCGTGTCCCTTGAGAGGTTGTGTGCCAGGTTTGTCAGTCAGCTGGGCCAGTTCGACTTTGGGTAGCGCGTTGCCCTCGTCACCCGGTCGTCTGGCCTCTCCCTCCCCAGCATACAATAACTACAATCACATTGGTTACACGTTAGCACATCATTTTCGTCAGCAACAAAAAAAACAACAAGAAGCACGTCATTATTATATGATACATTTAAACTCTTACGATAAATCGGATTCTAAAACAATCCAATCAACTCAACATTCTTCTTTCACAGTTATTCTTCTCGTGACTATTATCTTGACACAGTTCATGCAATAGTAACTAAACGAAATGAATTTGATTAATGACTATCGTGTATGAAACGAGTACAACAAGTGGAATGAATCTGGGCACCTGAAATATTCTAGGAATATCTTTGGCATCAACACGGATGACGTCACCCTGGGTGACGGACCGCACGTGGAATACTTTGCTCAAGTCAAGGATGAGCACAGGGTCGGCGTTCATCTTGTCGCTCTCGTTGTTATAGAAGATGATCTTTTTCGAAGACACGACGACGTACTGCTTCTTCCAGCCATGACGCTTGATGTTCTGCTTGTTGGGCACACTGAGCCAGCCCTCGAGTCGCATCACTCCGTGCTCTGATATCACCGAATCCTCGCCATCGTTCTCCACCGATGAGACGCTTGCCGTCTCCGAATTGAACGAGGCAATCTTTGCCAATAGCGTTTCGATCTCGGAATCTTTTGAATCCAACTCCATCTGCAGTCGCAATTTCGCTTGATTGTCCTCTATCAATTGAGCCTGAGAAACGAAAACAACATTAGCAAATGATTTCCATCCATCATTTAAAACAGTTCCAGCTTGACAGTCAAAGCAAACAGTTTGTATCATGAATTTTTATAAACATATACTCTGTAAATTCAAATAAGTGAATATTCACGTACGATAAGTCCAATGTCAACCACTTATTGCAAAAAGTGAAAAATTGTACTTATTTTTAGTGAATAATTACAATAGAATTTTCACTTTTTTCACAACAAATTTGTGTTACTGATCAGAATACATGATTTAAATATTATAAATTCTGACACAAACGCCTGTTCGAGAGAAGAAGAAAAAAAAAAGAAGAAAAAGAAGAAAATCCATCGTACTTGGAAGTCTTGAAGATCCTTTTGACACTTGGCAGATAGCTGGCTGTATTTCTCCCTCTCCGTCGTGAGTTCCTGCTGCAGTCTTCTGCAGTCCTTCTCTTTCTTTCTGAGGCTCGCTGCGGACGATTTGTTCTTGGTTTTGCCTTCCCTTTGCAAATCCTTTCGGTTCATGATCTCAGCCAGCTTGTTGACAGCCTGTTGCTTGAGCATCTGTTCGTTGTTGCACTGCTTCCTAAGACGTTCAATCTCCTCGACGTTGTGCTGCGCCTTGCCCAACAGTTCCTGCGTTTCCTTCAGATGCTTATTCAGTTCCTCCTTTTCCTTTATGTGTTGATCAATCGACTTTTTCAACTCGGTCTCGTTCTCACGCAGTCGACTGATCAGCTGCTCCTTACTCTGCATCTCCTGGTGATGTTTCGCCAGGCTCTCCTTGTACTCGAGTTCCTTCATCGTGCGCTCTTTCTCCAAATCCGCGACCGTTTCCTCCGCGATAGATTTCGCCAAGGCTTCGCTGTCACTGCGCGCCAAAGACAACTGCAACTGATGGACCAACGAGCTGCGTTCCTCTTCCAGTTCTTGTTGAAGGCGAGTCTTTTCGTCCAACTCCTCGCGCAGCTCTTGAGTTTGTGTTTTGTATAGGGTCTGAAATACATAAATCATTTAATTTTCAGTTCATTGGAACTATGAGTTTTAACCCTTTATAGGGCAAGGACTTTGAATGTAAGTTTTTTTTCAAATTTTAGAATTATAATCTATTTTATATTATATATATAATTATAATTATATAATTATAATATAATTAGGAATTTAATAAAATAAGAATATAATATAAAGACAAATAATACATAGAATGAAAAATATTAGCACAACTTGAAAATAAAATCAAGTAGTCAAAAGAGGTTAATATATCAATAAATAGTCAATATAATGTGACTATTATCATATATATGACAATATGTAGTTAATAGTCGATAGGGATAATCAATTTTGTCATAAGTTTACCTATAGACACATTCATATCAATGGAATAGATATTGAAAGTTACAAAAACATCTGACATCTTTTGAAAACTCAATTTTCCTGGCTGAAAATTGTTACACATAATATCTGTGCAATGCTCAATATAATTATTACATAAAATACGCCATAGGTGTTATTTCTTATCTAATTTAATAGATGGGATGATGAATGTCCCTAGCGATCTATAAAGGGTCAGAAATGATTGTTGAAAATGAAGGTACCGAAAAATAGGCTTCAGCCTCGAGTTGCTCTTGCAGTTCCTTCGTTTGTACTTGATCAATGGTGCGCTGGTGTTTCAGATGGTGCAGCTCGTCTTCGATTTTCCTCTTAGCTTCCCGAAGCTGCTGCACCTCGCTCAACAGCTGTTGTTCGCGAGCCCGGAGTCGACTCGCCTCCGAGCTTTGTTGAGCGAGTTCCCCTTGCAGGACGTTTCTCTTCTGTTGCTCCTGCTCAACTTGGCCCTGTAAGCCCTTCACCTTCTCCGTCTCCTGTCGATGCTCACCTTCCAGCTTCTGAAGTCTCTGTTGAATTTGTCTGTAATCAACCGACAGCATTGACGTCTGTCTTTCTTTTTCTTGAGCCAGAAGCTCCGCTCGCTGTCGTCCACTCTTTTCTTCGTTCAACTTTGTCTGCAGCGCTGCTTTACAACAAATAATCATCATTTTATCATCGTTTCATTCAATCGTTTAATAATACTAAATTATTACATTCAACACCTTTCTTTCTTTTTTTCAACAGGAAAAATACGTGTACAAAATAAGAATTTGCATAGTTTGCATTAAAAAAAAACTTCTTAAAAAAAAGGTCAACAACTTTTCAGTTTGTTACAGGTATTTCTCCAGTTAATCACCATTTCCTGTTACCTTTAAACATTTTATCCATTCGTCCTGTCGTGAGCAGTACAAAAAAAACATAACTTGATATAAAACAGGATTGTTATATAATTAATAAACTTAATGAAACAATTTTGAAATGACTAACTATACAATACAAGATCAAGTAGCTGACGAAGGGCTGAGCGATTATACCTTTGACAACCTCAAGATTGGCCTCTTCCTTAGAGAGCAAGCGTGATCGTTCGGTCTCTTCGTGTGATTTGACTTCCTGGTTGTACCGAGCTTGAGCAGCTTTGAGTTCGAGAGTGAGACTCGCGGCCTGTTTTTCAAGGCTTGAAACTCGCTCGTTCAACTGTCGATTATCCAGCATTGCCTTCTCTTCGCGTTCTCTGCTGCGCTCCAGCTCAAGGTGTAGCGTTGAGAGTCGAGTTTCCAGTTCGGCTGTCAAACTTGATGCCTGGCTTCGTGAACTTTGCTCCCTCGAAAGTTGACCCTAAAAACAGCATTACATTATTACACCATTACATTTTTACATAGTACTTTTTTTACAGATCTAAATTTCAATTTCAAGACTTGGACCAATCAAGTGACCTGCAAACTAGCGACTTCCTGCTGAAGACTGTCCCTCTGCGCCTGCAGCTGTGCCCTTGCATTTTTGAGTTCCTCGGCCATCTGTTCAGCGGCCTGTTTCGCAATGGTGACCTCGGTGGTCTGTTTCCTCAGCCTCGTAACCGTCTCGGTTTCCCTCTCGAGGACACACTGCATATCCTTGACCTGTTTCTCCAGCGCAACGATCCTCTCCGAACTCTGATGAGAACTCGTGGCGTCCCTCGCCCTCCTCGTCTGCTCCTCGTCGAACTTCTTCTTCAGCTCGACGAGCAGACTGTCCGCCTTCTTCCGGGTCTCGATCTCCTGGTCCATCTTGCGTTGGGCCTCCTTGTAATTGTGCCTGAGGATGGCGAGCTCCTTGTCACTCTTGCCCATCTGCTCGCGGAGCTCGTTCTCCCTAGCACCGAGAGCTTCGAGCTGCGCCACCAGGGCGCGCTGTTTGCCCTCGAGACTCTCCACCTGTCGGCGCTCCTTCTCCAGCAGGTTCTCAAGCTGGGCGATGCGCAGGTCCTCGTGGCCGTTCATCCCGTCGACCGCCTCCTCGGTCTCGTCCTTGCGTCCAAGGAACTGGAAGTCGCGCGAGTACGTGAATCCAATGAACGGCAGATGGTTGCCGGAGAAGGCTTTGGGCGTCGGGAAACTCTCCTCCGGCGCGTCTTGCTTCTCGACGTCGTCGAAGTTGCTGGTGTCGTCGTCGCCGCTCAGCTCCGGGACAACTGGAGGAACGCAGTCGCGGAGATTCTCGAAGGTCCACTGGTCGTTGTGGAAGAACGCGTGTCTCTTGATCTCGTCGACTCCGTTTCGTCCGAGTCGCTCTTCCCGATCCGTGAGGAAGCCGCAGATCAGACTCTTGGCTGCGATCGATATCTGGGCCTCCTCGGGGAAATGCAGCGAATTGCGGTGGTCCATGATTTTCGAGTAGGTGCCAACGAGCGAATCCGCGTAAAATGGCGGGTCGCCGACCAGCATCTCGAATAGGAACACGCCCACGGACCACCAGTCGCATTCTCGCCCGTAGACACCTTCGCCTCCTTGCGACTGAAGCACTTCCGGAGATATGTAATCCGGCGTCCCTACTGCCGTGTCTGAACGCACCAAACCGTCCTGAAAAAATTGCGACGAATGAGAAATTGATCAAATGCTGGTTTACTTTTGTTTGTCATGTATCTTAATGTGTCCCAATTGTTGACCATGTACAAGGAGAAAAAAAGTCTATCAAATTTGAACTGAACTGTACAGCATATTTCTGGTTAGAGTCAAATAATTGTTTTTAGTGTTTCATAACTAACGCCCTAATTGTGAAAACAATTCATAACTGTTGAATTTTATAATGTTTAAGCCTAATGATTACAAACGTGAAAAATTGTGTAGAAAATTTGATTATGGTCATTCAAAATGTTGATAATAAACGAAAATTTATGATTGCTTTTTTTGTGAATGACATAATCCAATTTTTATTATGATTTTCTTCTTTTGCGATCGTTAGGCTGAAAAATTATGAAATTGAGCGAAATAATCACAATTGTTTTGCATTATTGAGGCATCAATTATGAAACGTTTAAAATAATTATTTGAGTTTAACCAGGGATACATGAGGACAAATATAAAGAGAGTAAAAAAATCAGTTAAAACCATTAATAACTTTTTTTTCATATTATTATTAATATAATTTGAATATAAAAAATTCAACTGCTTTGTTATAATGATAATTGTTTTCTACAGACTTGGAATTTTCAATATCTTCAATGAATGTTTCTTTTTCAAATAACATGTTATGTTTTAAATATAATGTTGTTTTCAATAATTTTTCATGAATCTTAGATTTGTCCTCATACACTGTACAGTTTTAGAAAATTTTCATTTATGAATTATATTTGTTACAATTTTTTTCTTCTCCTACCTATTACTGACATTCTGTCATTGAAATTCTAGAAAATAAAAAAATAATATTTCGTATTCTTGAATCTATACAATTTTCTTAGTAAAATTTCAGACGAAATAACTTACAGTGATTAATTAATGATCAACAAAAATAAATGGACACTATTAGGATACATATTTCACCTTACAATAAGACAAACAAATTGTTACAATATTGCTCTGTTTTACCTCATCCATTCGCATACAAGTGCCAAAGTCAGCGAGTTTAAGGTGTCCATGTTTGTCCAGCAGCATATTGTCGGGTTTGATATCGCGATGAACAAAACCCATCTGGTGAATCGCATCAACTGCCATGACCACCTCGGCACAGTAGAACTGGGCCCACTTTTCAGGCACGTCGAAATTTGACATGAGATTGATAAGGTCACCACCGGGCATGTAATCCATCACCATGTAAAGATACTTGTGGTCCTGAAAGGCAAAGTGCAACTGCACTATCCACTGCGAGTTTGCGTGCGCCATGATGTCTCTCTCTTCCCAGAAGAACGCCGAATCTGACCTTTTTATCTGTGAAATTCATACACCGATCAAACAATTACTCATTCAAAACAGACAACAAAAAACCAAATTGTTCCTCTTTGAAGGAAAAAAAAAACAAAAACAAAAAGCCTACCATTTCAAATTTACTGAGCAACTTCATCGCAAAGACTTTCTGTGTGGATTTGTGTCTGACTAACTGCACTTCACCAAAGGCCCCTCGTCCGATAACTTTGATTAATGAAAAATCCTCTGTGCGCATTCGCAAGTTACTAATTTCCTGAGCAACCGAGTCATCTGTAAAAAAAATAACAACTTGTAGTGAAAAACAATTCTATGATAATTTATTGTATAGTTGAAACGTTGGGTTTGTTTACAAAATCGAGTCAGAGAATAATTGTTGCTATAGAACAAATATGAAATATCGAAGAAAACCCTGATATATTATTTACATATATGTTATTTACAAAAACGAGTTAAAGTCTAGAAGTAAAAGAAAAATTCTTTTTATAAAACATAATTTATCAGGATATTCATTGATATTTCAATGTCATTTTGATATCAATTGGATATTTGAATGATAGCAATATTTAATCAATATATCAGGATACACTTTGATGTTTCGAGAATATTCTTATGTATCGATTAAATATTGTTTACATATATATTATGTTTAGAAAAACGAGTTAGAGTCTGGAAGCAATACAACAATTATTTTTATAAGACAAAATATATCAGGGTATTCTTTGATATTTCAAGAATATCCTGATACATATTTTTTACAAAAACGAGTCATAGTTTGGAAGTAATACAATTATTTTAATAAAACAAAATGTATCAGTACATTCTTGGAATATCAAAGATTATGCTGATATATTCTTTATATATACAGGTTGTCCCATTTTAAATTAACACCTTGAATATCTTGGTAACTTTCATTTCAAAAAACACATATTTTTGTATATATATTTTTTGACGTGCGTTGATTCGTTTCCGAGATATTCAAGATGCTATAATTTAAAATGGAACACCCCGTATATTGTTTACAAAAATGAGTCAGGCTCTAGAGGTAATACATCAATTTTTCTTCTAAAACAAACTACATCATGATAATCTTTGACATTTCAAGAATATTCTGATATATATTGTTTTATCAAAATATTTTTTGACATTTCAAGAATATCCTGACACGCATTGGTTGACAAAAAGAATAATCGTCTTACTTTCATATCCTGACTCATTTTTGTAAACAAATCCAACTTTTCATACCGCCTCAAAGGTAATGACAATTTCGTCGATTCTTACATCTTTGCATATATGCCTCGATGTTTTTCATGCGTTTAACAATAGGATGATCACAGTCTGCCACTAGAGCTTGTACGGTGTCCAATAAACAATCGACGTTGGCCACATCTTGCGGATCCCTCAGTCGTTTTTCGATTTTCCTCAGGCGTGAAAGCCTCTCATTATCCTGTATCACATCCATCTCGTACGATCAAACACCAAATCACTTATCTGAAACGTAAAAGCCAAAACTGTCTCAATCTCAATATCAAAACAACAAAATCCAAATTAAATACACAAAACTTTCACCCTGCCATTAAACATTATTAATGATGGACGAAAAAGTAAGAAAGAAAAAATAAAAAAAGTTTTCTCCCGATGTAATTAAAACTATTGCGTGCATTACGCATAGGCGATAGTAGAAAAGAAAATTCCACTGACGTCACTGGTTCTATTTCAAGTTTTTCAATTTCGCAAAATTCCAAACTTTGTAATTTATCAGCTTCTGTCCGAACGTCCGTGTGTGCGTGTCAATAAATAATACACTTGTTATTATCAAGCTGCAACTGCGCTTTCATTCTATTCTCGGATTAACGAGAAAACAAACAATTTCAAATGTTTCGTTTTAGGTTATAAACAATAATCAATAATCTGATTGAAACAAAATATCCAACCCAAAATTATCAAATCACATTTTTTTCATTTTCAACATGACCAAACGGAAGTTGAATTTCTAAGAATTGTATAATGTAAAAAAACAACAATTTTTACTTCGACCCGTTGAATTGACTTGGGAGATCAAAAAATCTTGAATCCCCCTTTGTCTGTCATTGAAGTGGTTTGGAGCACACGCGCGTGGACGTATTAATTTCTTATCTAATGTTTTCTTTGTTCTCGGGATAACATGGTAGGTTGGCGAAAAGTTCTGGACGATGGTGGAAACCGAGAGACTGGTCAAAACAATGACAAGTGATGAATTTGGAGGTTAAGTTGGGGCTTGTCGGAAAACAAACAGGAGTGGATGGTAAATGAGCAAGGTCGTTGGAAGACGGACAACAATAGTGCGGAGATAATGTTGCCAAAGTGTAGAAAAGGAAGAGGATGATAAAGGACGAAGAAAGATATGGGATAGTGGTGCGAGAGGGAGAGGCAGCGAGGGGGAGAGAAGGAGAAAGAGAGAGGCCGAGCGAGTGGAAGAAAGAAAAAATAAATAAAAAAAGACGGAAGGTTGGGTTACCCCGAGTGTGGTGCGGTGCGAGGGGTTAACGTCATCCCCGGGACGCGGACACTCTGGTCCTGTTGACGGATCAGGCCGCGGGTGCGCGGCTCATCGCGGGCGCCGACGAAAAAACTAGGCGGGCGGGTCCTGTTGCGCGCGCGGTGGCCTCTGTTGCTCTGTAGCGTGGCGCGCGCGCATTCGCACTCGCTCGTTGGTGCGAATCACACACACACACTCTCACACACACACAACTTTTTGACACGGGCGTGTATCAAACTCTGCCGCCCGAGTGTCCACCGAATTCAAAGAGTCGCGATCCTTGCGATCGCTCACAGCTGAGCCGTCGGGCCGCCATTTGGCAAAAAACGCTCTAGCGCTGCGAGCTCCTCCTCCGCCTCTCAACTCTCTCTCTTTCTCACTCTCTCTTTCTTTCGGCGCTGTTGCCACGTTGCATCGGAAATTTTTTCGTCGCCTTTGGTTGCCCCCGCCTGTCGCCAGATAGCGCTAAACAAAAACCTAATTTGTCTTTTTTTTTTGCAAGTAAGGTAGATGCACTGATGCACCAGTGATCGGAATGTTTCTTGATCAATTGATTTAAACAATCATAGACGGTATTATTTAATAATTTATGAATACTCATTGCAAAGTTAAAGTAATATGCTATGAAATGAAACAGATTTTGATCAAAAAGAACATTATGGTTTTTTTCAAACTATCAGCCATTTTTAAGGGGAGGACTCAAGGTAACTGTTAATCATAAAACGAATTCAGTTACTGAGGCAATATATAATATGTTTTTATCATACAAAGTATACCAGCACATTCTTTGGATATTTACAAATGCGCTGATATATTTTTTGTAATATAAAAATCTCAAATTTTTGGCTCAGTAACTGAATTTGTTTTACGATTAACAGTTACCTCGAGTCCTCCCCTTAAGAGGATGTCTAAGTCGTGCGCGACCTATATTACCGACATTGGTGTAAAAATTTTGTTTTTGTCATTTTTCAGTGAGAGTAAACACGAGTTGTTTACTAATTTTTACATCATACAATTCTCTCATTTTTATAGATTATTTACAAACTTAA
>JAAMPD010001579.1:0-22635 GCA_025266255.1 Trissolcus basalis | reverse complement strand
GAACGAACCTAACGATTTAAGTCATGTTGTATTTAAATGTCCAATTTTGCTACGCCACGGGCCAATTATTTGTCTAAATTGTTATTGATAATCAATCGTTGACCGCCTTATTATCAAATATTAATGTACAAAATTAAATTATATATACTATTTCTTTATTGGATATGTTAAAGTGAAAAGACTGATTGAAGATTGAAGATTGAATAATGTATGCAAACTCTCTTTGTAACGGAGACTCCTAACATTGTATAGAATAATAAATAATAATAAATAAAAATAATAAAAAAATAATCTTCAATAGTGACTTTAGCTTATGTAGGTTATACAAAAAATTGTACAATATAATAATGAGGTCTTAAATATGAAGAGAAAGTGATCGTTCAATTTCATAAGCTGGAATGAGACGAAGAAGACATTAGATTTCTAAATTAAGAGCCTTGATTATTCCTTTTGTCTTTTTTTCTTTAATCGAAAAGAGTACGTAAAAGCGATATGTAGAATTGTTAATTCGATGTACGAAGAGTTGAATTTAAATGACTCGAGACTTCACTTGGAGTATTTCTATTTACAACTTTGTCGAGAATGGTGTTATTAAGTTACATTAACAGTATTTTTGAGTATGCCGACGAGCGACTGTGCGGTCAGGTATCTCTTATTGATACGCCTGTAAGTCTCTTGCACCACTGAGTGTGATGAACTTGTAAATTTTCTGCCTTCAATTGTCTTATTGTAACTGATAAGACCTTTAGTTTTGTGAGAGGCTCCTTGCGAGCGTCATCAGCAATGTGACTGGGCTCGGGTGTCATCTGCGTGAAGGTCTGCATATTGATGCCAAACTTCGAGTCGTTGATAATATATTACACGCAAGTAGTACCATTTGTTTCTGCTCACTTTCAACAGGAAGTTTTCAATGGCTACGATAGGTACGTCCACGGGGAACGTCCAGATCTTACGAGTCAAGGATATTCTCTCCTCGGCGATTTTAATCCTAGCCTCGGATTCAATCCGTTGTAAGGTCAGGGCAGACGAATTCACCATCACACCAGTGTAGCTTTGCCAAATGTAATCTGAAAGGCTTCCCGTATGAAGCTGACCTTGACGTCTTTGTCAGAAGCGACGATGATTTACACATCAACGCCGGAGTAAAGAAATTCTGTCATTTGCGGATCCAAGGTGGTAATCATGGAGTTGACGCTGCTCTTGGCCTTCTCGGCAACCTAGAACTTCAGACTCAACAGTTGACGTGGAGGGTTTGGGTCCGGGTTCTGCCTTGGGCAACTCCAGTTGTTGCTGTATCTCAGCTGTCACCGAAACCGTGACGTTTTTCAGTGACTGGATTGAATTCGTGACGAAATTTGGAAGCGCAATGGGCGAAGAGATGTTGATAAAAAATTTCTCAGCATTTTTTGGCATTCCCAGGGCGATCAACACCGAACTGGGCGACGTCGGAGTCGTTGCTGGTGTTGCTGGGGTAGCTGGAGTTTCACGCTTCTCTGGTTTCACAGAAACGGTACATTCTTCCGTCTTCTTTTCCACAAACTCGAAAGTCACGACTTGCCATTTGACTCATCTATGCTGACAGCTAATTCAGCATCAGAAACCTAACTCTGACGTGTTATTCAATCCTTTGCGTGCTAGGTGAATTGTTGTTGATAATTTTTTTTGTCGTAATAATTCTATATCAAATATACCAATATAATTCAAATCGTTTTTTATTACAAATTACAAAGATCCGCTTTGACAATCTGGTCGGCATCCACGAATATAATTTTCTTTATATCCAGGTGAACGAGTTCATCTAGGAAGAGAATTTTGTATCCCCAGATTTTGTATCCTCTGTTTCTCAGTCTGTTGGTTCAGCCAGCGGAGTCATTTGTACTGGACCAATTCGTACTCGAACCCGTAGGTCTGAGCCATATGGACAACGAATCCCAACGACCAGAGCTGTACTCCTAGTCGGTCAAGAGATCCATCTGTTCGTCAGGTTTCTTCGCGACCCTCATCTAGAGCACGTGACTTCTCAGTCTGCTCACGGCACCTTACCGTTCTTTTCGTGCTAAATCACATTCTGTCCCGATGCTAGTGATATCATAGATATCAGCTGAGAGGCCCCTGTCTCGGTCTTAGCAGCCACTCGCCAGGATTGGCCTTGAGTTGGCAATACCCCAGCTTCAACATGACAATTTTGTCGACCTTGACTTATTTGGCCCCAGAGTGATTTGCAGTCCTCTAAGATTTCTTACCATTGCCTCGAAACAGTGACCCTCCAACAAAAGGTGCCCCAGTTCCTACTAGCTGTGAACTCCAATTGCGCATTTGTTATGAGTACTTGAGAACGATCTCTCTCTCTCTCTCTTTCTCTCTCTCCGCAATGTAAACTAATCCTACTGTTATAAGACAGTACAATTTCTAAATTATTTATCTAATTTATTATTTAGCTTCCTAGAAACTAAAATATAGCAATTATAAATCAATTTAGATATAGATAGAAATAAATTGAAAAAAAATCGAATATTGTTTTAATTAAAATGGTTATTTTGCAGGATGTTATGAAGGCAGACTGAGAGAGAAGAGTCTAAGAGGAAGAAGATTTTTGAAGCAATCACGGCAGATAAACACATATTTAAAAGAAAAGCTAAGAGATTCAATAAATCATTATCTGTGAAGTTTAAATGTGAATCAAAAAAATAACCCAGCTAATCGGCAGTAAAAATTTACGAGATATAAAACTAGAAAATTGCTGAACTCATTTCATATTATACGTTTGTAAACTGATACAAATCTCGTATCATCAATAAATAACAGTACAGCAGTAAATAAAGTATTCTATTCCAATAATACTGTTTTTTATATGTAAATTTCCGCACATCAGTGAGATGTGCATGAGCCCAACTTCATGTTGGGTGCTACGTAAAATAAAATCGTATAAAACTACTCGCGTGAGATATCACATGTTTTTTACGAGAAATATCATGGGAGATATCACTGGGAACCCTACGTAGCTAAAATTGCATAGAAATCCCGTCAGTGAGATCTCACGTTATTTTTTATGTGAAATATCTTGTGAGACTTTACGAGAGAAATTACGTGATGATTATTTGTCTGAAAAATTTTGAGTGAAATCTCATGTAATTTTTTATGTGATAAATCTTGTGAGACTTAACGAAGGAATCTACCTGATGATTGTTTGTATGAAAAAAATGTTGAGTGAGATCTCATGTAACGATTTATGTGATATATTTTGTGAGACTTTACGAGGAAATCTACGTAATAATTATTTGTATGAAATATTTGAGTGGGATCCCACGTGATTACTAATGTAAATTTTTTTGGGCAATATTGGCGTGGAAACTCACGTAAGATAACTCATAGCATTATACGTGACATATTTCATAGTTCTTAAACATTTGTTTACGTAATTTCTCACGTGACTTTTTGTGACCGGGAATGATTTTTAATATTTTAATTTGAAATATTGTGGAAAACTTCTTTTAAGCCTAAAGAACAACTTTGTCGCTGAAAGTATGTTAGAATGTAAAATTTCTTAGATACTTTTTTTGTCACAAGATCTTAAAGCGCGTACCAGTGCATTACAATAATAAAAAAATTATATTCAAGATCTGAAACATGTTTTGCGAATTGGTACTTGTTTTTTATTTTTAGTAAGGCTGAATCTTTTAAAGTAAAAAATTTGAAGCAAATCTGCCAATAAATACCCGCAAAAATGCGGATTGAAGCGGAATAATTGATTAAAATTGATTAATTTTAAAAATTTATTCTTCCGTTTGAAAAATTTTTATACTATAAGATGCAACTTTTCAAGCTGCATATCATAGTATTAATCATTCTGCGATTTAGACTATGTCTTAATTTCCAAAAAATCTCACGAGTTGGAAAGCGGCCGAACGCGGTTTAAAGCGTGCGGCGAGTTTAAACATCCAGGCGCTCGATTTCAATCAAGTGAATGAAATTTATTGAATTCAAAAAATTTATATTATTAATTCAAGTATATCAATTTCTTGTTATTTTTTTCATCAAATTAGGGAGCTACGCCCGCTATGCGGGCTGCGCCCCCTGCGCCCCAAACCCCTGTTCTCAATAATTTTACTGTTAACAGTAATTATTTATTTTAATTGGAATTCCAATTAAAATAATCAAAAAAGTTTATTTCACGAATTACCCAGCTATTCAATTTCAAACGTTCTAAGTAAAAACAATCCTTGTATTTTCAAGAACAGTAGGTTACATGATTCGTTTACTTCACTTACTCTTATATACTTTCGTTCACTTTCATTTATTATTACGTACTCTCGGTGACTCTCATTTACCCCTATATACTCTCGCTTACTCTCATTCACCCTTATATACTCTCTCTTGCTCTCATTTACCCTTATATATATCACGTGACCTTGGTCGAGAACACATGTTCGTACTGTCATCGACTTTTACTGGTATTTTGGAGAGTGATTTTGTGAGCTGACGGTAGGAAAACCATTTGGAGTTGTTACTTAGATATACAGGAATGCACTCGAGTGAAGTTAAATCTTCGGTGACTGATGATACAGTGGTGAAACTCAGGTAAATACCAGCGCTTGTGGTCTAACCTCACTTTCGTCGGACATCACTTTTTACCACTCAGGATCGGGAGCTGGTGCAACCCGACAGTGAAGCAGCACTACATCGTCTCGGAGGCTTCTTCCGACGCGGACACTTGGGTGAGACCATCCGACTTCTCTACTTACATCTGTATATGAGTTTGCTGAACGCACCCATCTATTCTGAACGTATACACTCACTTGTCACTGAAATTGCAGGATTGCCAACAGCTTTTTTCTTTCCCTTTGTCACTGGAAAATTGGCGGGATTATTCAAATTGCAGCTTCGATCAGCACCAACAAAAGTTTCCATTTTATGGAAAAGTGTGAGATAATTGACTTCCTGGACCAGTCAAGCAATTACCTGTTGGAGTCACTGAATCTGTCAACAATCCATCGCCCCTATTCTCACCCTCAGACCTGCTGATCTCACTTTGCCTCCGCCAGTAGCTACACCTGCACTTACTAAGGAGGTCATCGAGACCCTTCTCACTCAAAATAACGCAAAACTTATCGAAGACATGAAGAAAATGTACACAACAGAGCTGAACAAAGCGTTAGGACCTATTTAAAAGGACCTGGCAACAGTGAAGTCAGACGTCAAAACTAACACTACTAAAATTACCCTGCTCGAGGCCAGATGCGCAGAATTGAAGAATGAATTGAAGAAATCACGTGGGGCGGACTCGCTTAGTCTACCTCAGATTTCGGCTGAACTTAAGGATCGGCGATGGCGAGAGTCAAATGTCCTACTTTTTGGAAGGGTAGAAAGCAATTCGAGTGACCAGGCGGAAAACCATTATCTAGACATGGAACGTACGGCCTAGACACTGCGCACCTGGGTCCTAGGTCCTGGGACCTACACCCGAATGATGTGCACTGATCCAGGGGCTAAAAATTGTCAATGATCTGACACCTGTTCAAAAGTAGGAGCTGAGCGACTTGCGGTCACAGTTGACGGAGAGAAGCGACGACTCGCTCACCATCCGCTATGTGCGTGGGACACCCCGGATTGTACCAAAACAGGGAAATGGCAAGAAGCAGCAGTAACGAACCAACTAGATATCACTTTTTTGTACACAAATATCACCTCCCTTCAGCAGAAAATCGACCTGCTACGTGAAGAAGTTGACCGAATACACCCCGCTATTATAGTTATTACCGAGAGCTGGCTAAACGATTCTATACCAGACACCCTAGTTGACATTCCTGGCTATGACTTGGCTCGCTGTGATCGTTGTCGTGAGGACAGCAGGAGAGGTGGAGGGGTGATCATCTACTGGGTCCAACACCTGGGTGGCGCCACCATCCAAACCACGATCTTGCACGACCTTGAGTCTCCACTGGTAGAGGCCTATTGACCACCGTCTGCTGCTGCTCTCTCATCACCAACTGATAAAGCTCTTTTTGACACCTTTCAGCGGTCTTGCATTAAGGCAGTGCCAATTGTGATTCTTGGAGACTTCAACTTCCCAAACGTGACGTGGATGGATGGTCTCCCGGTTGGCTCGAGACCAGTTGAGGAGAACTTCGCTCTGGCCTTAAATGACACTGGCTTGGTGCAACTGGTAGATGAACCCACTCGTGTTAGATCTGGACAAATACCCTCACTGTTGGATCTCGTTCTCACAAACGAACCTGACGCTGTCACACCGCTGTCTTTTCAACCGCCAATTGGTTCAAGTGATCACGTCTTAATTACTTTTAAACTACAATGCACCATACAGCACCAACCATCGTCTGTGACCCAACCCAAACGTGTGCGATTCTTTGACCTGGACTACGAGATCATTAAACGGGCTATTTCGACTCTAACGGCTTTTTTCTTGGCGTCCGAAAGTCCTGTTAAGACTTTTGTACATTTTTGCAATACTGTCCATGACATACTCTGGGATGCGAGCCCTGAACCAAGACATCGGTCAAACCGAAGCCTTAGCAAGCCGTGGATCTTCAAAGATATTCGTAAAGACATCTGGAAAAAGCGTCGACTGTGGCATAACTATCGCCGTACTGGATCAGCTAGATGTTATAAGATGTATTGACAACACAGCAACACTCTGACAGCTACCGTTAGAAAAGCCAGGACAAATCATGAGAGGAATCTGGTTAATGCTGGTGGCAGGGCATTGTATACCTACATTAGCCGGGCGTCGTCGACGGTGACAAATGCTATACCTAGTGTCCTGAGGGTGGCGGATGTAGAGGTGACTGATCCGGAGACGCTTGCAAACACATTTGCGGCTGAGTTCGCGTCAGTCTACACCTGCGAACCATTTGGGCCTCTGGCGAGGTGTGGACCACTGGAGAGAGAAGCTGATGTGTTGAACGATATTGACATCACGGAGGGGGCTATCCACAGGGTTCTGGCGTACTTGGACAACTCGGCATCTGCAGGACCGGACGGACTACCGGCAATGTTCCTGAAAAGATGTGCAGATACCCTCGCTCCAGCTCTTACTCATCTTTTTAGGCACTCACTAGAAACCACACAATTACCTGACGTCTGGAGGCATGCTCTGGTGACGCCAATATTCAAGAAGGGAGATAGGAAGATGGCAGGAAAATAACGCCCGGTCAGTCTTACCAGCTCCATTTGCAAAGTGTTGGAGAAGCTGATCGTCGACGATTTACTAAAGTTCTCCCTGGAGAAGGGCCTCATCCCACACCAGCAACACGGGTTTATTCCTGGCCGCTCTGTTGTGTCTAACTTGCTACCCTGCCTAGACGATTGGACGTGAGCACTTGATGAGGATAGACCAACCGATGTTGTGTACCTTGACTTTTAGAAGGCTTTCGGCAGGGTACCATATCGTAGACGCCTGCACAAATTGCATTACTCGGGCATCAGGGGGCGACTCCTCAAATGGATTGGGGCCTCATTCCGTGATCGGTCTTTCCAGGTGCGGCTGGAAGGCATTGTTTCGGACTCCAAACTGGTCACTAGTGGCATTCCTCAGGGATCAGTTCTGGGTCCTCTGCTATACGTCCTCTACACCATCGACCTCCATCAACACAGCAAGTGCTCGCACCAGTCGTTCGCAGACGACAACAAGGTCTACGCCGATCCAACCACCCACGCCTCTCGCAGCGTATCTAACATTCCATCAGAACGCAAGAACCTTAGTACCTAAGCTACTGAACGATGTCTATTCGGTCGAATAAGTTAATATCTAGATTAATCCAATATTCTTATTTCTAGATTAACAGAATCTTGAAATAAGAATGAATATTTTATCGTAAGGAAAATTCAATGCTGACTTTTAGACTTCACTTAAGTGAAGTCAGTTAGTTATATTAGGACATATTCTATAAGCAAATATTAAACTTAGGCTGAGTGTACAAAAAAACTCAATTCTAGTCTGAATTGTTTGGAATAAGTTAATTTCTTGTAAGCTCTCGATAAACTTAGTTTAGCTTGAATTTTTTTTCGAGTGTAACGATCCTAAGGAGCAGATCGTTGAATTTTTATAATCGATTTTGATTGGCTGTTTATTCCTTGAAACTCATAAAATAATCCAACTTAAGAATAATAGAATAATCCTATAAGTCTCAAGGGATCGACAGTCAAAACAATTTGACTTTTTTTTTGTTGATGTTTGACACGTGATCCTCGGGTGCTGTGTTTTCGTTTGCAAAATCAGAACTAATTTCAAAGATTTAAAGCAGAAGTTGAGTGCCACTGCTTTAAAATCGGTTCTGATTTTGCGAACAAAAACGCACTGCTTTATCATGAAATTGTAAAGTGAAATTTAACCTCTCATTCACAAATGTTATTTGAGAACTGTTCCTTTAATTTTTGGACGTTATCTCTATGAAAAATCAACTTTTCATTCTTTCGTTACATTTTAGTTCGAAAAAAAAAAAAAACTGTTAGCTAGCAGCTGGATTGCATAGCAAAATTTGACGTGACAACGTCTGGATATAGCAATGATCGCACTTTAAAGTAGCGTTACGTCATAGCGTTAAGCCAGCGTAACGCTAAAACATAACGCCATTTTCCTGATGGCTGCCGGCATCCACCAATTTATAAGACGTTGTCACGTCAAAAAAGAACCGTTGACTGATAATCCCGTACTATTTTTTCGGTGTTATTAGACTGGTAGGAGGTAGATAGAGGTTCAGACATTTATAAAGGTTCTTTTTTATTCTTATTTTTATCGAATTTAGATCGAACATCACTTACAATTTAGTTCGTTTATACATACTCAAGCCTTGTTTTCGAGATTACAACTGTAGTTGTTTAGAGTAAAACACAATTTTAATTCTAGAATCAAATAATTTTATATTCTCATTTCGTTACAAAAACACATTCATTACCAATTATGCAAAATAAAAAACACTTCGAACAACAATTATCGGCTTCTTGCAACAACCTACTAATTGTCTGACTAGTAACGGCCTTCACAGGCGAGCGCAGAGATATAAACAAATTAGTCACACTCTTCAGCCGGTCTTTGGTAACATTTAAATACTGCGCGATAGTGGCTGCCGCACAAATCTTGTCATTATCAAAAAAGGGTATGAAAATTAAAGGTTGGCAACTACCTGGACCTGAAGTCTTAATCAACTTTTTCACTTCTATTTGGATTCCTCCTCTAACAAAATATCTATATTTCTTATATCTATCGTTAATGAGGTCTGCGCCTTCTATGCCAACGCGAGTATCATAACTACTTTTAAAGATAATTTCTAAGAAATCTTTCTTAAAGAAAGATTTGATTAAGGATGCATAAATTCAAGATAATCCAACACTACATTAACAACCCAAGTAAAATTATATTTGAGCTTAGATGGTCGAAGTTCAAAATGGTAAATTACTTAACTAATTGGAAAAGTAGAGGCTTCTCCCACGAGTGAAAATGGCGGCACAAGCTTATTTTTTCAATTAGTTGAGTACGCTACTTTTTCTTACAAGTGCGGTTAAATTACTGCAATTAATAAAAATGGAATTAACCGAAGTAATGGTGACTATTAGTTCATTAAACAAAATTCAATAAAAATGTCAAAATGTTAAATATTCCATTCATAAAAATTATGAAAACTAAAAACAGACTTTCATACATATCACAAATTTTTTTCAATTCTTACAATTTTCAAAATTCTAGTTCGTTTAAAATTTAAAATCACAGTGCTTTGTTATTATTAAAACAAAAATATCGCGCTCAAATATTTCATATTTCGTATAATCTTTGTTGTCGAATAGTTACTTTTCAATTATCGAACAGATATAATTATATATTTTAATATTGTAGCGCGCCGCGCGATAAACACAATGACGACACGTAATTATAAAAAGAACAAGAATTAGCTTTATATAATTAACGCATATAGTTTCAAGTTAGCGGTTCACAACAGACTGACTCAAAATGACATCGACGTTTGACAGCTGACACTCGACCGACAAATTTGAATTACAAAACGGTGTCCTGCGACACGTAACACTACCCCCCCCCCTCTCTCTCTTTCGGGATTGTCGACCCTGACAATCGGACTTCGTACAGTCAAGCGGGTTTTCTCCAACGACGTTCTTTCCCGAGCATTGAATCCAGGGTACCTGGCTAGTCTTGAGACCTCATCCGCCAAACTTGTACTCAATCGCAGCCCTGCTGGAATGTTGACCTTGGACCCGGTCCTGACTTGCCATCTTCTAGTTTCAAATCTCCTCTGGTAGTGATACTGCGTAGACACCTGGAGACCTGATTGTGGACAAGGTGGGGTACCCACCGTGGACCCTAACTCAACCAACTGGTTAAAACCTTGCCCCTGTCCCGGCATTTGCCCCAACTGCCTTACGAGAAACCACGGCTCGATAACCGTGAGGAGGACAGTTCTCGATCGATGTAGGTGGCCAACCGATCGGCATGGACGATTTTCTTCTGGTGTCGAGGGGTCTTCTGTACACAGTACACGACGTCGTTTATCTTCTTTACGATGACAAAGGGGCATTTTCAATTTGATTGGAGTTTAGGGGACTTTCCTACTGTTCGACGAGGATTGAACATCGAGACCTTCTGCCCATCCTTAAATTGGAATGTCTTGACTTTCTCGTCGTACCACGATTTCACGTAGTTAGACTTCAGGGACATCTTTTCTCGAGCGGCATGATAAATCCGGTCGAGTTTTTTACGTACTGCAGAGACTTAATCTGCTGGTGTTGTCGTAAACTGTTCTGGAGACGTCCCACGAAGAAGATTCAATGGTAAGCGAAGACCCTGACCAAAGTAACTCTCAGTTGGCGTGAAACCGGTGGACTCATGCTTCGACGACCTGTAAGCGAGAAGAAATAGAGGCACCCAAGTATCCCTATCTTTCTGATTTTCAGAGATAGTCTGAGTGACAGTTTGTGTTTGAGGGTTAGTTGTCATTTGTCTTTCTGGATCTAAAAACGAGACTCTGGATAACGATTCGTGTGGATTGGTGATGGATTGGTTGTGTGTGGTTAGTGTGGGTGTGTTTATAATTGATCGGTTATGAATTGATGAGCGACTACACTGCTTAAATTGTTCCTGTAATGCTGCAAGTTGTCGATTGAATTGGTCCTGCATTTTTTCATACTGTCCAGAGTCAGCTCCCTCGGTGCTCTTTCCTCCATTAGGTCAGCATCTCGTTGTCGAAGCTCTCGAGCTAGACATATCCCGTTGCTCCTCAAGCTCTCTTTGAAGTTGAGCCCTTTCATTCGACGTTGTCATTGTCCTTGTCAATCTTCTATCTGTGACAGGTGACCTTATCGCCGGCATCTACCCTTTTTCACAGATCTCGGACGAGCCCCCAAAAATGTAGCGCGCCGCGCGATAAACACAATGTCGTTATTTATATCATTTTTGTAACTGTGATATAATTCTCTGAGATATTTTTCCAATTTATGTATTTATTCGTTATGTTACTTTTACAATCACCACCTACAAAAACAAAAACAATTGGAAAAATGTTAAACAAAAAACAATCATTTAGACCAATTCTGACAAAGTTAGCTTTATATACATCATATTATTAGATTTGAATTTAATTCATCGTAGCTTTGTTCTTGATTTTCGTATTTTATATTATAGACCTGAAAATGGCCCTCACTTTAGGTGCCGAAACGTCGTCAGATAAATAAATTGATTTGACAAAATATATTTTTTTGGAGTGCTTGACAAACGGTCATTAACATACACAATAACTGACTCATCGCAGACGTTGACAATTTATATCTTTTCAAAACTTTGCTTAATGTGTACGACGAAATTCATTCGTAAACATTGTGCATGATGTCTACACCAATATTTTCGCAAATATAAAATTTTCGATTTCTTTGAAAATACAGTCTTCATAGATTTCTTCCTTTGATAGTTGATTTGTCCACAAATTTTTTGCATATGAATCAACAGTCTTCACCACAGCTTTACATTCTCGACTCATAATTTCACCTGCGCTACTCGATACCAAACAAATACGACGATAAAAATTCGCATTAAAACTTTTTGCAAATCCGCAAATACAATTTAAGCCCAAGTTTTCGCAACTACTAACCGACATAAAAAAAAAACAATTTTCTTCTGGTCCTTTAACAATGACGGTGATTTGAACCATTTTTCGACGGATTATTCAAGTCTTCAATCATGTTTTTGAAAATTTGATCATTACTAAATCGGTCCATATACTTTGTGTGGCAAATAGTGGAAACAAAAATGTTTGACATTTTGGCTGCTAAATGAGGTGGTAAGCATGTGAGTGAATCATTCGTCCCACTCATGTTTTCTTCTCCGCCGTGACTCCCCAAGGCGTTCCGGATTTCAAATTCATCATAATGAACTTGTATACCGGAGAATTTTTCTTGTCTTTTCGTTCATATTTTTGTTTCTACATTTTTTCTTGCATGATATTAGTCAATAACTTCTTTTCTTTAAAGCTGTCAACGAATTTTACTATCTGCTTATAAAAACCAGGAATTGCTGAACTTTTTTCAACTGATGTTTTCAAAGGAACATGTGCTACATCATAGAATGCTTTCTCATTTCTGTCGTACTAGTCTGAATCGTTTTCGTACCACTTTCAAAAGGTACAGGTAGAATATACAAACTATATTTTTCGTAACGTTACAGTCTCGAACATTCTGTCGAAAAATTGTTGAACACGTTTTTATTGTCATTGATAATGAATTTTATTCATTCCATTACTAAACTAGGCAGCTTCAATTTCAACTGATGAATAATTTGTTCTTTCATAAACAGTACAAACACATGCGAGATAAAATTGTCGAACATATTTCTAATATTGTTGACGTCTTTTCTCGATAAAACGGACTTATTGTACAATGTTGAAGTCATTTTTAATATTTTAGTGTCCATTATTTTTTTCGAAGACATCATACAAATTGCCTGATTATCGACATCCATTTTTAAAATAAAAATTTAAATTAATTATAATATATAATCTTAAAACTTTGACAATAAAAATATATTGAAATTATGAAGAATAAGTGAAATATCGTTTACTCAAAACAAAAAGTTAAAATTTTGTTATAATATTAACACAAAATGAGTAAAAATTTAAACTTTTTGCAATAAAGTCATCTGATTTTCCATCTCAATGTTCGATGGAATTCCCGGCAAACTCCTCGCACAATCTTCGGTCCACTCTTTCGCGCAGCTTCTTGGGCAACATTTCGGCGCACGATTCTGCGCAGTGTTCAGCACAAACTTGGTACTGTCGACTATGACATGCCAAATGTGATTACTGGAACCGAGTATGGCTCGTGGAAAACTTTGAAAAATTTTAAACACACTTCGATTGCTAAGAAGGGTGATGCGACTTGATAGGCGTTTTGAGCATTAACAAGTACAAAGGAAGATGTGAGTTGTCTCAGTAAAGGTCCACAGATGACAACATGAGGTTTTTCTTTTACGTTATGACTGTTGTGAAGTTCCTTGTTGAAATTTCTGGCCGCACTTAATCGTTCATTAAAATTGGTTGTATCCTGAAAAATAAAACATGCATTTTTTGATTGATTTTTCGTGTTATTTTTTGTTTAAATTGCACGTATGGATGGTTAAAATTGAATATTCACAGTAATGTGGAGTACGAAACAATTAAGGTGATATTGAGTCGAGTTTACGTGAGTGCTTTACGTTTTACGGGGACCCAAGATCTGCCAGTTTCCGATTTCATTGAATGCTTTTGAATTTTCCTAAATTAGAATAGCAGCGTCAGAAAGGCTAACAAGTTGAAATTTTTTACAAAAAATTTACTGTGTAGTTTACAAAGAGAACAGTTCTTTCACTATTGAGTAATATCATGATTATAACTAACTTTTCTTTATGAGCGTATCGTTTTTCGTCATGTAAGTATGTACCTCTTAATCAGACTTTTTCTTTGCGATACCAATGATTTTTTGTGCAATCTCAGTCCAATTTGTGATGAATTGATTTTCACTTTTGCCAAAGTAGAATTTGAAGTCAGCTTGTATATCTAAAATGGAAAAAAAGGAGATAAAATGGACGAATCAAGTACACTTATCATTCAACGAATATTATACCTACCAATTGGTATCCGAGCGGATGTAAAAGGTTCGATAACAATTTCAAGATGTCAGAGATGGGCATTTTTTTGAACAAATCAATTATTTTTTCAATGTCAGTATAGATCCATTTGTCCAAATGCTGATCGTCAATTATTCCTACGCGTTTTTGGAGGACACTTGTATTCCTACTAATTTGAAAATCTACGAAGTGTTTTAGAAAATGAAATTATTAACACGATTATTATAATATCAATAACGATATTAATAAGGTTAATTTTAATACTGGATATTGAACATTATTTTGTTAATTATAAAAGGAGTTGGTTAGATTATTAAAAAAACTGTAAAACTATGTGTAATGTAAAGTTATCATGTTGAAGACTGATGGCGAATCAAGGGTAGGCGGAATGACAAACCTGAACACAGCTAATTTCATTGAATTTTCACAGATTTATAATTATAATTTCGTTCACAATAAAATTTAGATACAAATTATAAAACAAAGCCCAGCTTAAAATGTACGACACGCAAACGACGTGTCAACGACGTGATTTTTTTATTCATTTTCGAATTATCGACGACGCGTTGACGACGCCAAAACTTATCAGAATTTGGTATTATTAAACACTAGAAGTACCAAGGGAAAAAAATTTCCCCTGCAAAATTTCGTATACATGTAAAATATTCATTGAAGATCTTTTATGAGATTATGATATCTATATTTTTTGATTGTTCTCTGTTTGTTATTAGCAATTAATAATGCGTAGATCTCCTACCTGTGCGAGCTTCTGCAGTGAAACTTGGCGTACAGTTAGTCAAATTCAAAAGCGAGTATATTATAGCAAAAAAAGAGAAAATAGAAAGTAAGCTTCAATTGAAATATTGATGAATTACAAAACTATTGCATCAATGTGATTTAAAGAAAGAATTCGTTTCATCTGATATTGACGTGAAAAATGAAAGTTAAAATAAAAAAAGAAATTGTAACTGACTTTAAATATATTATCTTGAATATAGTTGATTTGGTGGAGTAAATAATAAGTACATGAGTTGCGCCCAATGCGCGGAGAAACCCAAGGATGGATTCACTATATAATTTAAACTTTGTTCAATTTTCAATTATTTGTTTGCTTCAAAAGAGTGAATCAATCCTCAGTAAAACCCCTTAGCCCTTTATTTGATAAAGAAACAAAATACAAAATAGAAGTGGCAAGACAAATTTGTATAAATATAAATGATGCAAGAAATTATACAATAAACAAAATGTAAATACAAGTGGTAAATCCAAAAGCATTATTAACTAAGATTAATATCTTGTTATTGGGTATTCAAAAATGGTTAACAACTATAACTTTTAACGCATCAATCAGAGCTCATACAATTGTTGACATAAACAATTGTTACATTGAAAAGAATACAATTTGATAATTATAATGTGGAATTCAACTTAAATTTGGAGTGATTCACTTTTTGCATCTTGATTTGCGTGAACTCAGTGGTAATACAAAATCTCACAAAATACAATCGATTCCAAAATGACTTGAAATATGCACTGGTAAATAAAATAATAAGAAAAATAACTAAACGCTTGTTATAAACTTGAATACAAGCTATTATCAATCTGCTCAAAAGAAGCAACAAAAATTGGTCAAAAGTTGTTGCAATAAAATAATCAAAACTCTTCCAAATTTAAAGACTAGGTTTATCTAAACTTTCATACGAATTAAAAACCATATCAATTTTACAAAAATGAAAACTTATGTAGGTCAAAAATTCAAGTTGGTTGCAGATATTAGTCTTAGTTGACAAAAATTAAATAATGTGCGGTGTGAAGCTGAAATTTGGAGAATCAAACAGAAAGAGGAATTGTTACAATTCCTTTTTGTTTGGGGAAAGAAAGGAAAATTATAAGACGTTCCGCCTTATAAATTTTTGGGAGAGAAAGGTTGAGACGATGGGAACACCGTTTACTTACCTGTGAACAATTGTGTCCTTGGATTGCCTCAAAATCGTATGGCAAAAATGACCACGTGCAAGATTTGTGGGGAAAAGAAAAATGCAAAAATAAAAAGAAATAAAGCGGGTTAACAAAGGAAATGAATTTCTTGGCAAAAAGCATATAATATCCACTATCGGATTTAAAGTTTATTAAAAGCGGGTATGCAAAATGTAGCGGTAGTTGTAAGCGGGAAAAGCAAAGCGGTTGCAAGAAAAGCTAATCGAACACTGAATGCGAGCACACCTGCACGCGACTTTCCCAAAATTCTGTTCCGCCCAACGTGACGTCACTGATAAGCAGTGTTTTGCTTATTATTTCAGGATCGATTTTAAACGCGATTTTAAAATTTGATTTATTCGCGTTATATTTCGCAGGGCCGTATATTTTTTCGGTGATGCCCTGTGCCAAAATTTTAGACAAAAAATAAAAACAAAAATAAAGAAAAATCCTTTTTATTATAAAAGGTCAATTACTCAACATTCTCACATTCTATAAACTTTTAAAAATACAAAAAATTATGTTTTAGAATGCTATTTTAGAATGCTAAATTAAATTAACCCTTTTACCCTTGGTTCTTCTAGTGTTAAGCGTCGTTAACGAGTCGTACATGAGTCGCCATATAAGTCTGAAATAAAGTCAATTATAAATATTTCAAATTTCTTTTCACGTTTTCGATAAATCTTTAAACAATTAATTTTCAATACGGCTTGTTCTAAATATTTGTCAAAAAAGTTGAAAATTATTGGTTAGGAATGATATCTATTATTTGATAATTTTATAGATTTTATCTTGAAAATATTGGACTGTGTTCAATTTTTCATTACATAAAAAATTATTTACGTTTAATAATACGCACGCACAATAAATTTTTTTATTTCGAATGAGAAACCTGTGGGTTCAACAATTGTTGTCTGTAAAAATATCTAAACTGATCTTTTCATATTTCTGATGGATTTTAATCAATGATAACTAATAATTCATCCTTTTCATTAACATTTATTAATACAAAATTTGCGCAGACATAGCAATCACGTATGATGTGTCAAATAATTTTTATTCTAAATATATACACGGAGCCAACATGTTTTTAGTATTTATCATAGCAATTTCGTCATTAATAGAATCTACAATTTGTAAATTCGAAAATGAATGTTTAAAAGCAGAACTAAGGGTTCTATTTATTGACCATTGGAATTTTTATCAATAATATCCCTGGAGTTGTTGCATTTATAATATGCATAAGATCAACAATTGAAGCGTCGGGTGCAATAACTAAACTTGTACTCGAACAGTCTTTTCTTTCACTTGAAAGAAAGTATCTCGAAAATTCGTGATTTTGATGTACTTTACGTAGCTAAATTGTTCTTTAGATTATTACGGATGCACTTGTGATTATTGAACTTATCTGATGTAACTGTTTTATTAATGGAAATGTGAAATTGCTATCAATGTATTTTTGAATGGAAATGTTACAAATATTAATTGAATTTTCATTTTTCCTTGTACATACTGAATAATAAAAATGGATTAAAAAAATTAAATAAAATTTTATTATAATATCATATATGTGTGTGTTTTGGATGTCAAATACAGAAGTAGGAGTACACTCTTTGCAAGGAGATGCGTTCCGGGTTTGAACTCGGGACAAATGGTTTTGTTTCACCCGGAACTGACCTGCTGACACCCCTGTAAGGCTGAATACTTGTTTTGGCATGTATCAGCCAGAAGGGGATGGCACCGTGAGTATGCCTGGGCCCAATGAATGTTGAAATTTGGGGTCACAGATATTCGCGTGCCCATTCACAATGGGCACCTTTTGCTATGGGTGTGGCTGCCCAGGTAAAAGGATGTCTAATTGCCCGAGCTGCTGTGTTGGGTGAATGATGGGGTACATGGGCCCGCAATACCCGCAAGATCAAGAAGTCCGTCCTCCACGTTTGACCAAGGATCAAGTGGTCGAAAGGATGCAGGTGTTGTCTTGTAACAAAAATAATATAGCTATTGACTTTGATTTTGTATGAAAGAATAATTATTTTATTCAATAATTACAGCGTCGACATTCCAAGTGGGGTCAGTGCGACAAAGAGGGTTGCGGTTGTCAACACCAACCACAGCCTGAGAGACAACCGCAACCCCTCAGAGGAGATGACATCCGATACGCATCAAGCAAACCGCATCTTGATTAGCTTCCGCTATCGAAATAAATAAATCTCAAAGACAAAGTTTTAACGCGCTAAGGATATATTTTAAAAAAATTTCATTCTCTCATGGTCAATTGTATGTTATTAAAGATGTAAAAATCCTGAAAAACTTTTCATTCAATCCGCCGGTGAAAAAATATCGTTTGGATTAAAATTTAAAAAAAATGACTGACTCATTAATCAAAACATTTAAATTCATTAAATTACTCATGAACTGCTAAGAAGAAAGTTGCTTATAAACTGTTAACGAAATCACTCAAAATTTGAGTGGAATACGCCTATTAGGGAGACTATTATAAAAAGACGCGCCGAATTATCTACTACAAAGTGGTGTATTAGAAACGATAATAATGGGAGAGGTACGTAACGCCGGGAGGGGGCTGCGTCCTTCTTGTTATTTAATAAATAATTATTACACTTGGTAAAAATGGTAATAAAAGAGAGAGAGAGAGAAAAAAAAAGCGTTATAATGAGGAAAATCAGATTGACGGAGAATTTGAAATTATCGCGCGCAGACAGGGCTCTGGAGCAAAGGAAAGCACTGATAAAAGCAAGATCGATAGGGGTGGGCGGCTAGGATCGCTTGCTCTCCTGGTTGGTAGCAATGCTGGGTGGCGAAAGTGGGAAATTAGGGGGATGCAAGTCTGGAAGGTTTCTGCAGCCACAGCCTCCGCGAGTGAACGTGTCTTTGCGCGACCATTGTTGATGGTCATGTGTCGTTTTCGTTTCGTACCAGATCAGTGATTGTGTGATCTAATTTAGCAAAGTCTATAATATTATAATCAAACAAGTTAGCGCAAGGGGGAAGTTAATGTGTGCGTGTATGTGAGTGCTCGTGGGTGAAACTGGATTGAACTGTGAAACCGGGCAAGTGCAAACCATGCTATTGTGTTAATGACATGTATTACTGATCGACCGAATGTAGATCAAAGCACCAATGCTAGAGCACCAAATCAGTCGTTCGATAACATTCAATTGATGATGCAGCTCAAAACTAATTGATGCAGGTATTTCAAGTATTCGCCAATCATCTTGCAACTTTTCTTAATATAAACTCATTGTCTCATTCCAAAATTGCACACACATACTCTCACACATGCACACACACATGTATACCGATCTCTTGGATTAACGTACCACATATGTAGTACGCTATTATTCGCATATCTGTCACTATTAATATGATTATTATAATAATTATATTATTATTTTTAGTTATTATTATAATTTTCAAAAGTGAAATCTCCTTCTTTCTCCTCCATTGCTTTTTTTACTGCTTTTCAAAAAATATATATATATATAATTTGTTATTATTGCACTTCCTCATCACTTATTCAATGAATCGTAACACTTTCCCCAACTAACGAAGAGAAATTAGTATTTCTCCCTCATGCGTTAGGGAATATATTGTATTCTACTCGTGAGAACAACAGAGGCTATCCCACTTGTGATCATGAACAACACTCGCTTTGCTTGTGCTGTCCTGCTCACTCAATGAGAGAAGCCTCTGCCGTCTTCACTAGTCAAGTAATATCTATATCCATTCACCGCACTCATGCACTAATCTCTTATTATCTTTTTTTTGTCAACAATATTCATTTCATATGAATTCTCGTCGATATAAATAAAAACATTCAATCAGTGTTTCAAGCTGAACAAAGACTTTTTATTGGAAATAAATTTCAACAAGTAAGCCATAATGTTGCAAATTTGTATACTGGCATCCAATCATGACAAATTCTTAGAGCATTTTTAGCTAAAAAACTTGAAAAGAGTTCTAACAATGTAATTCAAGTTGAAAGACAAAAAAGTTAAGTCTGAATAATTACATGACAACGTTATCCTGGCAAAAATATTACATTCAATGAAATGTAACTGCATTGTTTTTTCTTGTGAAATTCATCGTCGCCTCGAGAAAACATCATAATGAAACATTTTTTCACATTTTTAAAACGACAAGCTGCTGAGATGGTACATTGGACAGTAAAATACCTATTTTTCATTGGCAAGCTTTTTTTCAAACATATCTTTTACCTTTTAGATATCTTTTATCATTGACTCTCTTTCATTTAGTTATGATTATTTTTTATTTATTTTACATCTTGCGAACAATATTTGTTATAATAATGTTTGTAATTTGTTTTTGTACTACTGGAATTGCCAGAACAAACAGAATTTTCGTCAGTTATGCAAATTAACTTCTTTACTGACATGAACGTGACAAAATAACGATATAAACTTTGCATGAGTGGTCAGTGAAACTGAATTTTTCTCGTCGCATCGTTGTATTAGACACAACACGCTATTTTCTTAATTTTGTAAACTTGAGGAATTTATTTTAATGTTTAATTATCCTGCCAACATATAACATCCCACACGGATGAAAATATATTTTGAAATATATTTTAGGTATATTGTTATATTTAAAATATATTCGTATGTATATATTATATACGTGATTTATAAATAATTTATAAAGTGGCAATAAGTTGTATAAATTGAATATAAAATTAATATAAATTTTATCGAAAAAATATATACTTTACTTGTATAAAAAAAAAATTCTCATATATTTTTAAATATATTTTCGTCCCTGTCGGCTCTATTTTTAATTTACACTCTACAATTATGCGACCTGACAAATCATAAAATTATAAATAAGATGTCATTCTACTAAAAAAATTGAATCTATTATTTAATGAATCGTGAAAAAATTATGTTAAATTTCTAATAATGCGCAGTAAATATATATGTAAAATGAAAAAAAGAATACGAGTTTATCGACGCGAGAATTCAGTTCATGGATGTTGAGTGCTATTTCCCATCACTTAGTATACAGAAAATTTCTATATCTTGGTGGTGCACAGAAAGACGAGCAGCCAGTCGATATTTGCATCGTAGTACGAAGCAAATTTCTGATTTCATTTTTTGATAGAGAAATTATTTCCTTTCAATCCTTTGAATTCAAAATCATTTCTCGATAACTTTTTGCATCGATAGACTTTGATTTAAAAACCTTACAGTTGATGAAAATTCATCTCAATGGCAAAATTGAATATGCAACAATATTTATATTTTTTTTCTGGGTTTCATTTATTATAAACCTACAATTAGGTTTAATTATTTTTGTTACAGATTTGTAGTTTGTTCATCATTGTTTGATACATGGTAATAATCTAAGAGAAGAGCAAATCAATATTAGATATGATTTTGAGGTGGCTGATCTTGTTGGCGCATCTTGTGGCTATTGCCAGTGGACTTCCAGATATCATTCGAATAGGTAAATTGACTGTTATTATTATTATATAAAATAATATTGGTTTTATTGCATCAAACTAGATGAAATGCAGAATTAATTCAATTTACCAAAGCTACTATCTAAATATGAATAAGTGAAAAGTCTTCCACTTACAGCAAAAAGTAAAAATTCTATCGAAATATTCACTCAAAATAAGTTAAATTCTACACTGTTTGCAGTCAGTGGAAGGTCACAACTCATTGTACGTGAATACTCACTTATTGTATTTAAATTTCCACTTATTCGAATGTGTAATGTATACATTACGAGTGATTAACTCATGAAATGTTGCTTGAAAGGTGGCCTCTTTCATCCCTCGGATGTTAATAAACAAGATGTGGCATTTCGATATGCAGTCGAGAAGATTAATGCTAACCGGGATATTCTACCTAAATCACGATTAAGTGCTCAGATCGAGCAAATTTCACCCCAAGACAGTTTCCATGCATCGAAGAGAGGTAATCTAACAATTTATCAAAATGAACGTTATTGTTTTACGGGTTAAAAACCAATACATAATAAAACAATTTTATTTTTCTTGCATTAATAATAAATTAAATTTGATTTAGAACATTCTTTGAACCATTTAGTCAAATTCAACATTAAACCAAAATTTTAAGGGGAGGTTCCGCTGATCGGCCTGTAAAAAAATGCAGTTTTTCTCGATTTTTTAAGCTATTTAGAATTATTAAATAAACATGCGGTTTTTTTTATATTATTTCTTAACTATTTTACAGTAAAAAATGATTATCTGATTACTTGCGCGCATTACTCCCTGGGTCGGTACACTAATTTAAAACATCACAATTTGAAAGATTTAGTTTATTGAATGTAATAGCAGGATCGTAAACCTGTTTAATATTGAAATTTGCATAAATGAATACATTTTTGGGCCGATAGAAGTGACAAAAAAAAAGTCAAAAAATAATTTTTTTGAAAGTCGTGTAATTTCATTGCAAATCGTTCCAAATTTCGAAAAAAAAAAAAAATAGGTTCACGGTCCTGATATTACTATTCAATAAACTAAATCTTTCAAATTG
>JAAMPD010001578.1:22661-87104 GCA_025266255.1 Trissolcus basalis | reverse complement strand
GGTGATGCCGAAGACAATCTCGTGTTGTCTTTCTCGCACTCGTTGATGCATCGTTAGCACTATCTCTGTCGCACCTATACGACTTCGGCATCACCTTAAGGTGATGTATAAAGTCTGCTACCAAAATTACAATAACTGTTATTTTTTTAAAAACTGAGAAGAGTGAGATTCTGCGACAATGGGAGAACTCTTAACATAATAAAACATAATATTTCGTTAGAAAATGTAAACAAATATTGAGTTCTACGAATAGAACTCCACCTCGAAAACTAGAACTCATTATTCGTCAAAGTTTTATTATGAAAATTTAATTTTTTTATTTAGGAATATGCAAAATAACTGAGAGGATCTCGCTTTTCTCGTTAAATTCATTTAAAATCACATTATTAATTTTTATTCAAGAAATCTGTAATGTCGGTAACTCCGGTTCGACATTACCTTAAAGCCTACTATACTAAGAAAGACAACATGAAATTGAGTTATGCGTCGCTACTAAAATCTATCAGGATAGTAAATTGAAAAAAGTATCATTTAAATGAACTTGATAGAAGAAAAAATGGTGTATTGTTTGTGCAAATCGGTTCTTGGGTTTTACATTATTTAAAATAAAAATTAATTTAGGTGTAATGTTTAATACTTGTTATCGAGTGTGACGTCACATTGACGTCTGCAACGATCCCACGCGCTACGGGCAGTGTTTTGACAGATGTGAAGAAACATGCAACTGTCAAACGTACAATTGGTCCAACCCTGATAAACGGAATCCTGATGAGATATTTAATACTTGCAGTTTTGTGAATGCATATGAAAATACAACTTAGCGAGGTTAGGTTAAGGCTATAAAAGGTGACAAGATACGAGTGTTATTTAGATTGAAAAAATATTCTAGTCGAAATTGATATAATGGAAATGGCCAGTGAAATGTCAAAGCAAGGCGACAGCGATGAATATGAAATTTCGGATGAAGGCTACAGACCCTCTGGTGAAAGATGGGCTCCCGTGGGAGCCAATGACGGAGACAGTGATTTTCAAGACGAGTACAAATCTGATTGCGAAAAGTATGTTACGATAACATTTTCGAAAAAAGTATTAAAAAAACGTTGAAAAATAATTTTAACGTTTTTATTTCTAATTTGCTGTTTACATTTTTTTAGTTTGCCGTATGACATGGAAAGACTCAAGGTTCTGGAAGAAGAACAGGAGATGTTGAATTCGTCCCTCATAGCTTTAACAACACATTTCGCACAAGTAAATATACTTTTCAAATGTGAGATATTATTCAAACTTATAATATTTTCTTTCGATTGTATAATTTAATTTTCCTAAAGGTTCAATTTCGTCTAAGACAAATAATGGATGCTCCAGCAGACGAAAAAGAGACTCTGCTCAAAGAACTCGAAGAATTTGCCTTCAGGGGTATTCCTGATGTTCCCAATAATCTTCAAAATAGCGGAAAATATGACAGTGGCTCTCAGGAGTTAAACAAATCTAGTGTAAGAATTATTCAAATTAAAATTTGTAATTTGTAATGCTAATTTCATTTATTTTGGCACATACAAGTTTTTTACAAACATTTTCATTATTTTAATTTCATTTGTTATTGAATTCATCTTTTATCACTTTTTCATTTAATTGATTATCATCTGATTTGATTGTTTGATTTTAAGTTATTTTAATAATCACATTATTTAGCTTTTTATGACAGTGTGCACATCTGCTCTCGTTTTTAGCTTAGGTTCGTTTGCAGCTACCAATGTTTTGTTATTCTTATGTTTTCTTTTTCAATAAAGCTTTTTTAATGTTTCTTGTTTTTATTGTTCTTCTATCTCTACCCTTTTTCAAACAATTGATTTGTATTTTTCAAATTGAAATGAACAGAAAATATTAGGTAATATTATTTTCTATTTTTTTTCTTTTATAATACAAAATATTCGAAATTTGATTTTTAGTTTTGGACTTTTCAGAGTATGGATGACTTGGCCACCGCTGATATAGAATCCAAGATGAATTTACAAAAATCGAAACAAAAAGAACTCATAATTCAACTCAAGACGCAACTCGAGGAGCTAGAAAAATATGCTTACGATACAGGAAATGCTGACGATCTGCCTCAGAGTGTAATGCTTGAACGTCAAGCCATGATTATAAGTAAGCGTATTATAAAACCCATATTATAAAAATTCACTATAAAATTATTAATAAATCAAAAACTCTACCTAAAAAATTTTCTATAATTTTAATTGTTCATCTTTTGTTCTAGATCATCTTAAAGAAAAACTCCATTTCAACATAGACGATCTTTGTTCTCTGCCAATTGACGACTTAAGATGGCAAGTGGATTATGCTATCAGCCAAGTATGTAAATGCAAAGAAATCATATTTCATATATTTACTTACAAATTTTTCAATATATCGCTTTGTAGTATTTATTTTTTTTATCTATCGGGATTGTTAAACGGGTTCTTCCTCTGAAAATGAAAAAAATAATAATAATAATAATAATAAAAAACAAAACTGAAGATTGATCTATACTAAATAGTAAAATTTTTTATTAAAAAGTGACAATTAATTTTAATATGAATAATGCAGGTGATTAGTCCGCTTAAAATGAAAGAACAGCTAGTGACTCAACTGAAGACCCAAATTGCTGACCTGGAGCGTTTTATAAACTACCTCCAAGGTGAGGTGAGTCCGGAGACTTTAGCTTGCACTTGTGCCTGTCCGGTGCATACGGGTTCTGGCGCCTCTTCTTTCTCGAAACGGGCTTCTCGAAGACCTTTTAAAGAGGAATCGCAGGCAACTAATCTTAACACCGTTCGCAAATTGATTACTGTGTTACACATGTACGTGATCTCACAGCTCGGTTGCAACAGTCAGAAAGCACGCAGAGGTATGAAAAAAAATTTACTGCAAAACTGGCGGGACCTGAGAACCAGGCTAGATATAGCCGTAGAGCATGTTCTGACGACCATTGCGGAAACTGAGGACCTTGAGAATGGCCAACTAGACGTGGAATATGCCTCGGATTCCGAGCTCCCTAGTTTCAATCGAAATACAAAAGTAACTACAGCTGTGAGAAAACATCTCGCAGTTTGCATCAGAGATCTGGTTCAGCACGGACTTATGCATGATGTCAGAACTAACAGCGTAGTGCCTTTTGTTGGCTGCTTTCCTCAAAGAAATAACGTGTCAGTTCAAAACATGCACGCTTGGGAGCTTGTACTCAAATATTATGAAGTGAAAAACGGCCAGAGGTATAACTGTACTCCGGCGCAAAAGTTGTCACAGAGCTTTAATTTGGATCTGAATATTGAGAAAGGAGTTTCGTCCAAACAGGTGAAACAAGTTTTGGATTTACAAACTGAAAAATAGTAAAAAAACTTATTTCTATATATGATTACTGTTGTTTTATAGGCATTATTAGTTACTATTGGAAATATAATTGCTTCGCATACCCCCTACAGACGAGGATTGGATTCGCATTTCAAGGCATTTATATGTGCAGCTTTAAAGTGAGTCATATCATATTAAAATTGTGCTATATAAAAAATTAATATTTTCGTCGGGTGTATATAATGAATACTAATTTTGTTTCTATCTTATTTTGCAGTGCAAACAAATTGGTAGTCTGGCTAAAGTTAATTTTACAGTGCCAGTATTTGTTAGAAAATCATTACACGTCTTGGAGTTACGTCGTTAAGACAGGTATATTAAAATTAATTCCTACTTATTAAAGAATTATATAAATTTGATCATCACACATATTTATCTTTTAAGGATTTCAAGATGCTTTTCACACCTTGGAACGATTGACAAGTCACAAATTCGATCTGCCCGTCGATTTGGCTGTAAGACAATTTCAGAATATCAAAGACGCATTCTGATTACCGAACGAATCTCTACAATCAGAACTTTGTATTTAAATTGTTAGAATATTCCAGATGTTCAGTGAATTTTCTGCGCATCATTAAATCAATGGAATAGTAAATAAATTTTTTTCCGATTTTATATATGCATATCAAAGTTTAATTGTTAATGTCTCGTCCATTTTGTTTTTGCAATTAAGATACGAAAGTAAACAATTCATTCATTTTGACAATTATTTTTTATGTTTTATTGTTCAAATATCATTGCATTACTGTTTAAAGTATAATGGTTTTGCAATATTATATATATATATATATATGTAATAAATGATGTGACAGTTGACAAATAATTTATATGCTTGCTCATTTGATTATTTATCTCTCAACGACTTTTAATAAAGCGATTGATAATTGAATGCATTAGAACAAAAATGCCTTAACAAAAACAATTTTAATTAAGTATTTTTTCTAATTCCCTCTTATTCTGTATTATTAATTTTTCAAATAGAAAATTGTTTTTAGATAGTTTTTAAGTTGAAAGTTTAAATAATGGCGTAAAATATATAAAAATATTTGTTAGATAAATCAAATAACGGACTAAAAAGTGTTCAAATAATTTGTAATGATATAAAAAAATTCAAACTCAGTTTAAAAGATGAAGAAAAGATTAAAAGAGATATATTGATTAAGAAGATCGAATATGGAGGAGCGAAAGCGCTCCTGTCGGCGCACTTGCGAAACAATTGGGTCAATTTTTCGTCGTTGCACGTCAACAGATTTCCAGACAGAGGTTGAGCGAGCGCTGCTGCTCCTGTCAGCTGCTAATCTTTCTCCTTACATTATAAAGGCTACTATTGTCCAACGAAGCCTACACCACCAACATGGTAATCATTAATTGCATAGACGCTTTTAGTACTTAAATAAACATTGCCGTCCGTTCCAATGCATCAGTCTTATTTCATTATTTCAGTCGCTCGGAGAGAAAATTGCCGCTCTGATGGAAAGGCCTGGCCAGGATATTGTCAATAAAGAAGATGTTCCTTGGTGGATGAAGTACGCAGGCCGCGGTCTGGGTACCGTCGGCAGTGTCAGTAAGTCCAGCTATCGCTCTTATCTCTTACTCCATTTTAATCAAGTTCCTATAGTCAGATCAACCTTCCTACAATCATTTTCGCTTTTATATTATATGTTAAACATTTTATTCTAATATTCTACAGCTCATCTTTTTCTATCAGTATTATTCTTTCTCATTTTACATTTTTATGAATTCAACGATTATTCAAAACTCCAGTTTATCATCTTTATTTTTCATAACTAAATAGCAAAATAAATTATTGTTGTTTTTACTTTAACTTTAAAATTTAAAAACAAAAAAAAATCAAGTCTTAGTGAAACTTGGCTCGGAAACTAGTTAAGATAATTTTGTAGATCTTACTATATACTTTAAAAATGGGACAAGTTACTAAGAAAAACTTTACAGAATGGAATACAAATTTGTCAAAATATAAAATGAAAGTGAAAGAATCACATGATTACGTTTTCCCAAACATAAATTGATTTCGTATAAAAAAATTCCCTCATCCCTCAAAGAATCCCTCATTTGTCGCCTTAAATATTTCCTACAATGTTGCATTTTGGTTGTCATTTATAATTTGTTATTTCACTGTTTGATATTCTTACTTGATTTGTATTTTACGATAATGCAATATCAACAACTTTATAACATTATTATATTATTATAACTTTTTCAGTAAAAACTGTTAAATGAAATATTTGTACATTTCTCAGAGAATGTAAATCAATTTGTTCAAATTACCATTAAAGATAGTGCCGTATTTTTGAATCATGTTATTTACTATCTCGTCTGAAACTTTCATATAACGAAGCTCAATTGATATGTGATACCTTGGCTCAATTCACTGTTCACAATTACATAATTAACAATGTAACCATCAGCTTTCGTTTCATATTGTATTTTGCGCTTAAGCAACTGATTTTGTATTCACTGTCAAAAATTATATTTATGATAATTTTAATTCTGATCCAACTAAAAATAAACAATTTGTTGTCTTTTTTCTCTCAATAATAAAGAATAAAAAAAAGTACTGACCTAACTGAGCAATACTCGATGTTTCATTCTTTGAAAAATTAGAACGCTCTTTAATGATTGAAAAAATATCAATATTGTTGAATGACTAAGACATAAATTAACTATAAAATAGATACTGATTAGGAATTAATATTCTTTCATGAGATCATAATAAATGTATATTTAATTTACAATAATAAAAATGTGAAATTTTGATGAAAAATATATTTTTCAAATACACAATAAATACCCACAAAGTTTAATGGACTATTTTTTTTTAATTTTCAGTTGCCATCTTCCTCGGGGCTTGGAATGTAGTGATGATATTCTTTGCCAGTATAGACTGTTTCCTGAGCGGTATTTGGCAGATGCTCGCCGGTTTTCTGGTAGTTGCAATTGAAGCTCCCTGTTGTTGCATGTTCATCGAATACGTACAAACATTAAGCAATTATGTGGATCAAAGGCCTTACTGGAACAGAGCTGCTGCTTACTGCCTGTAAATAATGTTTCAAATGACAGTTTGAGTTTCAAATGACAAACATTTTAAATGATAACATTTTTGTCCTCAGAATTGCTATTCCACCTGTCTTCCTCTGTATTAGTCTCAGCAGTTTATTAGGATGTGGATTGATTTTTGGTACCGGTGTTATTTATGGAATGATGGCTGTTGGAAAAAAGTACGTATTTAAAAACCAAATGAAACCGAAGCAATATAAAAAGAATGAAATATGTATTCACAGAATTGAAGATAATTGAGTCTGAATGTTTAATTTTGATGAACAAGTTTGAAATGGCTTAAATTAATAAGTTTAATTTTCATCGTGTGATTTGACATTTCATGTTTCACATTTTCCTAAAGAGATTTGTGTATGTTTATGCTTTGAAATAATCAAAAAACATGTATTTGCGCTGACTAACAGAGGCCTCGGTCCCGCGCCGGCGGGTATGCCATCGTCGCAAGTCGGTTCGCCACAGGGAATGGCACCGCCTGCAACAGATCACCATACCACCCTCATGGAAGATCCTGATGTTTGGAGGCCTACATAAATCTTCAATTATTAATACTTCACTAACCAGGCAATAACCATGTACGAAAACAGACGTTATTTCTGCACCAGACAATCTTCTTTTAGTAGATCTATTTTGAATTGTTTTTTATTGATACACCAAAAAAAGTTAACTTTTCCTAACGGCGCGATGTTTAAAATTATTGTCGAAATTTCAGTTGTTCCAGTTGTAGATTAATGTCTGACGATTCAATTTGATCTTTGATCTTTTAGCGTAATTAGTCATTGTAAACACATGTAGGTCTCGTTACAAGTGCATGGTTACTATTTGAAAATAATTTTCTGATTTTTTTTTTATAACAAGCAAATTTGCATGCAAATCATGACTAACTTTGGATTATTTAGTGATTATTGCAGGAGACTGTTAGCCATCAGATGTTGTGGTTCTAATATGATCAATTAATCCCTTCTAGCTATTTGTAGCTACACGGCTTTCTGATTTTTGTTTTCTTTTGCATCTAATTGGTGCATGGGAATGTAATAAAAATAATAATTTCTATGCTTGGACATAAACAATTTGTGCTCTCCTTCAAATTTATTAACATAGATTTTATCATCAACACAAGTTTATTCTGATCAATTATTTGTTTTTCAGGGCACCATTAGACGCGATGAGAACAGCAGCGACTACTCAAAGCGCGACAAACTCTAAATCGACGTTAGTTGAAAATGCCCAGTCAATCGGCGTCTCCAGTCCACCTAATAGCAACGTTTGAACAAATTAGCACGACGAATTACATCGGTTCAGCTTCTTGCATCACGCGATGCAATTCCAACTGATCAGACCATTTTCTTCCTGTAAAAAAATGCGTTCCACTCCAAGATTTCGATTACAACTGAACATTGTAATATAATGATACAACACTCTGAAGATCTCTGAACAAACGAAACAAAAGATTCTTCCTGTAAAAACGTCTCCAAAGCACCGAATGCGAACATTTGTATCATAATTTCAAATACGAATGATTCTGAATGGTGTCCCTAAAAGCAGATGGTGAAGCGAAAGATTCAGTTGAAATTATGAAATCATAGCTCGAGATCAAATTTCGAATTGTGAATTGAAAATTGATCACGTAAAAAGGACATTCTTCCAATTGTTTGTTTCCATTAATTCCCCTGATTTCTTTCTAGTCACGGTAATTGGACTGTCGCAATTTTCTTCAACAAACTTTTCTTCTGAGCAACAAATCATGAGAATCGACATATCACAGTTTTAAAGTCAGCTTGCCTTTGTGGTGTAGTCCTTCCCCTAAAAGATAATCGTACTTATTTCAACAGAATCGCAGAAGCAAAATTCGTTGAACGATTGTGCCAATTGCGTGTTTTATTTTCATGCGTAACTTCTTATCTTTTATTACGGTCAATCGCATGTTCCGTTTTCTTTTTATACGACTATATTTTGTCAACGTTAGGATGTTATGTTTTTCTGTACACACATTCCTGTTATTTATTAAGTATTTCCAACACAAAAGACTAGGTCGAAACAAGATGTATACATTTTACCTGTTTAACGAAAACTAAGAAGAACTGTTAGATTAAAATTGAACATTATTTAAAGTTGATTTTAATCCTTGTAAAAAAAAAAGGCTGGCAAATTCAACTGAGATAGTTTATACACGTTTATCAGTCCTAATGCTGATATTTAACTGATATTATAATGAATTATTACTGCTCGGTGTTATTCTGCGCGAGAAGACTTGTCAAGCAACAAAGGAATTGCTAAGATTTTTTTTATTCCAATTGTTTCGAGATGTATCATTTTGTTTGCTTGATTAGTTTCAACAAAAAAGATTTCTCATTTGTAAACAGTCTTTAGACTGAAAATGTATTCTCACAATGAAAAGGACAAGTCGCTTCGCTCAGAATGACGGTATAACTATAGTAATCCGGTAGAATTGTATATCGGTAGAATCACACCGCGTACATACATGTTAATCGGATAAATAATATGAATAAAAGAAGAACACAAAAGTGTAATCTTAAAATGATTAATTTTTTGCGACCAGATGTTGTGATTTGAGTTATGATCAGATCCAAATTCGGATGAAAATACCCGACATTTAAGACAACTCAGTAGATCGATTTAGGTGCATGCAACGGTTAACGCTGTGGGAATCGTGTACATGTAACTCTTTATGCAAACTGATTTTAGTTTTATTAAAAGAAAAGAAAACAAAAAGAAAATTGCATTTGTAGACTGAGACTTAGAGATAAAAAGTGAGTTTGCATTGAACGAGATACACGCTTGGTTCAAGTTAGTTTCTTTGTTATTTTTTGAACGCTCGCGCGTTAATATGTCATAAAGTTACTTGAATGTCATTTGGGAAGTATCATTGACGTGTATGTTAGTTATCTGTTGTGTCGCTATCACCAGTTAATCGAGTTTACACAGTTAAAGTTTCACGTGTATACATATATGTATATACATATATATGTATGTAAATAAATTCTTTCACTATTACATAATTGTTGTCATATAATAAACAGTTTGATTCTTTCTTTTACTTTCAGTTCGCTAACATTTGAGTTTTTCTTGAGTTTTATGATTTAAGCTCCTTCATTTTAAGACTTTGACTGTTAAACAGCTGTGAAATTGTTAAATGAAATTCAACTTTTTTTTGTATAATTTATTGTGTTTACTTTTTATTAAAAAAACAACTATTTTATCATTTTTGTTCAACCCTATTTATAGCGAGACGTTGTAAATGTACTGTGCAGTGAAAAATATACATCAATCAAGAACCATGATGATGCGTATTTCATTCGCCATGAGCTTCTTTATACAATAATAATCATAGAGTTATCAATACAAAAGTACGTTTGAATAAAAAAAATACCTACTTATGATGATTTTTAATTATTATGATAAGCGTACTCATAAATGAGCTTAATTAGATACTGAAAATTTGTGGATATAGCGAGTTCTCCAAGTTCAGACTCTGAAAGTAAATTGTTTACAGGAACCATAAAGTCTTCTACTTTTTCTTCTCCAATGGAATGAAGAAGGTCCATGAGTTTGAAGAAAACTGTTGTTTGAACTTGAGCTTCAGGATTATTTGTCAAAGTATCCCACTTGTCTCGTCGAGCAGCACGCGCCCAGATTCGAAGTTTCAATGCAGTTTTCTCGTCTTCATTTTCAATGTAAGCAAGCAAATCAAGTGCTTTTTTGAAATCAAACTCGTTTAGTAACTCATTTTCTTCGCAAGTATAAAGCTGAAAATAAAGAACAATAAAAAATTGTTTTCAAGTTACAACTGTCTTATGAATTAGAATAATTTGAAGAAAAAAATTACATTAATCAGTTCTGCAGGTGAGAGAACTTTCATTTTGTCGACGCTGTAACCATAGGCTTCAAGAACCGCTATGGGCAGATCTTCTTGATGTGCAATTAATGTCAGTTCATTGTCAATTCCAGACAAGTATTCCTTAATACTTGACTTTGGATCATCGGAAGCGATCAAAGCTAATTTAGCTAATGACAACAAAGTCTAAACAAAAGAATAAAATACAATGCAAAATTGAACAATGAATTATCTATAAAAACTTGATATTTTTATTTTTAAAGAAAAAAGATAATACTTTTTTGCGTGCAAGAAGTTCCTCTTCTTGCATTGAAAGTGTATGTAAAGTATTGGCAGCAGATCTGAACTCATCATTCTGGATTGAGTGGATCCAAGATAAATGTGGATGTTCGGCTAACTTTTCTGACAATTCTGCAGCGCCTCCTCGCCTGCATCGTTCAACCAACTGACCTTGTCTACCGTGCTTGACTTGCCTAAAAGAAAACAACAAAAATCATAAGATATGACATTTGTTTCTCTCATTTTAAATGTACATGTAAAACAATAAATAAAATTTGCATTTAATTACCAAGAAAATAGAAATCCTGCAAAATCTTGTGCCGCAAAGCGTTCCATATAATTGTCTAGGCGTTTTTTGTTGTTCGTCAATTCGCAGATTTGAATAAGAGAAGCAAAATCGCAGTACTTTTCAGCAAGCATGGCAGCGTTTTCATATTGTTCTTCTTTTACTGAAGTAGTCAAATAAACAAATGATTGCAAATAAATAATTTCAATATTTTTCATTACTAAACATTTTTCATGGAAATTTATAAAAATAAAAATATACTCAATTATATTTTCTAACTTAACGTACATAAAGGTTGAATGAAGCTTGTTCTCTCAGCTTCATATTGTTTCAAATAAATCTCAAACTTTTCTGTTCCCCTGATGCTTTCCAAATGGCACTTTCGCCCATCCAATAAAAGATCAATCAGACTTACAAGCTGCTCGAATAATTCATTTCGAATTGTACTATCGTTTGTTCCTGTGATACCGTGTTTAAGTGTAATTTTTTGCTGAAATATAATAATTGATTAATTTAAACCAGAAAACGCAATTTATTTATATTTCCTGGCACAAATCATTTAGTTCCTACCATTTGGATCAAGCAGTTTCGTAACCCGTGTTTTCCTGTGGCAGCCGTCCAAGGCAAATATTCAGTTATTCCATTAGAACACCTCGTTGGAACATACGCCTCGGCTGTGAATTGGCGATACTTCACAACATCTTGAAGAACACTCTGAAATTCAATAAATCAATTTACCATTTTAATTTCAAAACTTTTTTGAATTTACAGTATAACATATTGACTTACCAGTAAGATCGAATTCACTTGCATGATGTACTGTGACACTTCATGAGTCTGTCTGTCACTCTGAGATATTTCCGTAGCTAATTGCACCAAGTTTGGCAAAAGCAAATGAATTTTACTAACTTCACGATAGAAAATGTCCTGCGGTGTTAGTTCGTCAGATATATAGCTGTCGGGACTCAAAGTTTTTTTGATTGCTTCATCTATGATCTCAGGATATCTATTTTTCAAGCATTTATTTTAAAAATTAATATGGATTGAATTGGAATGCGTCAAATTGTGAATATAAAATGAGTTAAAAAAATTATTCATCACCTCTGTTGGCACGCATGAATTGCAATGGCAGCAACAATTTTTTCTGAAAATTCTCCCAAGACATGAGAAGTTGCCATTACAACATCTCTATATGTGACTGCACAAAACTAAAAATGGAGAATACAATTAGTAAAACAAAAACTACAAGAAATCGAACAATATAACAAATATTTGATTTCAGATTATCAAAACATACTCTATTCCATAAATTATGTTCTTTCAAAAAATTCACAAACAAGTCCAGAGCGTTTTGCTTTCCTTCCAATTGCAGGGAGATTTGCATGGCAATCACAATGTTCATCGTGACAGCTACAATTTGAAACATAAATTATATTATCACTTTTTTTTATAATTAAAACAAATTTGGTATAAACTCTAAGTACTCAAGTCTCGATAGTTTGTCCATCGCGGATCGTTGGCAGGATAATCATCGATCAAATCTCTAGCCACTTTCAATACCAAAGTATCTAAAGTAGCGTCGATGTCCATAACTGATTCTTCTTGAGGAGGAAACAATTCAGCTAAGAGTTCTTCGGATTGAGCCTAAAATAAATAAGATAACATAATAAATGAAATAACATAATTCGTAATTAATAATTATAAATAAAAAATTTGATATTTGTAATTTTGGAAAGATCTATTCACATCCAGTCCGTGTGCAGTCGTACACTTGTACACGTGTAAGAAAAATAACAAACACGAAGCTGAATTTTAGTTGTCCGGTATATAAATTAAATGCCATTAAAAATTAATAAGTACTCTATTCTGCCGAAGACTCATCAAGAAAGCTGCTCGTAATTGCATAGTTCCATCTGTACTGTGATGCATTTCCCGTATTTCATCGTTCGTCACCGACAATGAAATGTTGTCTTGATTACGACTCATGTTGTAGCTCATGTTATAATCCACGTTTGGAGTTGTGTCCAAGTAGCTCCTACAGTAATAAATAAACAAACGATAAAGTAACATTAGATTATTTTTTAGAGAAAAAACTATTATTTTAGCTATATATATTAGCTAAAATATTTATCTATTTTACTGACGAATTAAATTCTTGTCCGGCGAAATCAACCGCAACGATTGTAACAAAACCCAAGTTTTTTGTAAAAAGAACTGGCGTTCCCGAACATAAAGCTCCTCCTAGAATGCTGTCGTCTTTATTGGACGTTAAATCGATCTCGTCGAAATCAGCCATTGCTGCATGATTAACTAAACAAAAGAATCACAGTTTGAAATTCCTAAACACACAAATGAATAAATAAATAGAAATTATAAGTTTTTGTATCGTAGAAAGAACTTACTGTTACAAACAACTATGTTTCGTTTGTTATAAATGATAGCTTCCCATCCGGATAAAATAAAACGGTATGGATCTTCGAACTGAATGACAGGGCTAATTTGACAAGCCCAGCCGCAGTTTTGAACCAAATTGAACCACTTGAACTGATGGGACAGTTGACCGTCGGATGTTAGAGGAATCAAACCTACAATTCAATGAAAATAAAAATATTTTACCGAATTATATTGAACAAAAAATAATTTTAAAAAATGATAAACATACCTAAAGCAAGATCAAACTGAGTGGAATAATTTCCATTATCAGCAGCAGTCAAAACGACAATTCCTTCTTCACAAGACTGCACATCTAATAACGAAGTGTTCAAATTATTAAATGAATCAAAATCTTTATTTTGTGTAGCCATGTTGAAGTTCTGAAAAAAATCGCATCAATTGAATAAGGATAAATCCTTAATTATTATGACATTTATTATTACGAGTAACAAATAACTTACGTTCATTCTCCTTTGAAAAGCTTGCGATACCATGTTACTGATATCTTCGTCAAAGATCATCTTTTCGTTCTCGTTGGTAGGAAATGCCAGAGTTGTAGAGACGAGCCAGCAAGGATCAACACTTTAGAGCCTTTTTCATTTGTCTCGATGCAATGCACTTTTACAAGTTTCTGCAACATTTTTTTAAATAAAAAAAGTCAAATATGAAGAACTGAAATTAACAAGTCAATAATATCCGAAAATGTATAAATTGGCAACATAGGATTAAAATTACAGTTTCCATCGTAGGATTTTGTGGAATGACTCCAAAGATCATAGACATGCGTCGGCCAAGTCCTCCAAGCCAGCCTTGGCTAGTTTTCAATACCCGACTGGTCAAGCTGTTCCTCCCATTAATAAACTGCGGTTGTAGCAGCGCAATTGTGCAAGTTGTTGTTGCTAATATGCATCCTTGTCCTGGCACATGAGTGAGACAATAAACTTCTTGTCCTGCGAGCTCTACACTTATCTCTACTGAAGATTCTTCATGAGCAATACTTGCCCAATATCGCACAATTCCTTCCGGAGAAACTGCCATACAACTTGGAACCTAAGATATCATTATTATTTTTGTATTTTATATATCGTATATTTAAGTGATAGCAAATAATAAACTGAATTAAATTAAATACTTGTTGTCTCGGAGGAACCCAAAGCGCAATACAATCGGCTTTATGAGCAAGATCACTTTGGGGCAAAAGCAATTCTCTGCATTGACTGTTAAACATTCGTCTCTGTCTGGGATCATGAAGAGTAGTTTTACACTGCCAAATGAGCAGTCTACGGCCACAAACGACCCAAGCCCAGCCATTTGGACAAACACTCGCACTCACAACTGTATTCTTATCCACAAACGTTAACGCTTCGGTGACAAGAACAGGCAAAGAAGAACCAAAACTTTCCACCATATGATTTGCACTCTTGCGTATTACTTGAACAGACTGGTTAGACCGGCCGGATATGCTGATAGTTCTAAGAAAAATAAAGAATTATTGATAAAAAATAAGATTTACAAAGAAGAAAAACATTAAAGAATAAAATACAACTAAAATGCCAATTGTTTTGAATATAATTGTTGAAGAGAAAAACCAGATAAACATTTTAGACAAAAAGTTTATTATTTTATCGAAGGGAATATTATCACAACAATTCATTTATTTGTCATTATTTTGTCATTCAAAAGGTTTACCTGTAGGACAACAATTAAAAACAAAAGCATGACTTACGAGCTACTTCGTTTCAGCGACTGTGCAATTGACATTCGCTTCCTTGGCGAATTAACCGAATTAACGCTTTTTCCCAACAAGTTGCTACCAATGCCCGAGCGCTCCATTTTTTCAAATTCGCATATAAATAACTATAAAAACAAACAATTTTCTCCAATGAATTTGAATAATAAAAACGAAGAAGTAAGGTTAGAGTTTTAAAAAGATGAAAACAACCGGTCTCTTTTAAATATCTGTTCGAGGTTACCTCTCTCGTCACGTGATATTAGCGCGCGCTTTCGCAGTGCTTTTTGGTTTTGGCGCGAACATCCAAAAATGAAAACAAATGCACTTCTCTTTTTTTTTTCATTATTGCAATTGGTTTATCCTCTACAATTACATTCAGTTCAATAACCAAAAAATTAAAAAAATAAACACGTGAATAAACAACATGAAAAATGTTCAAGCAGAATTTATCCGTTTGTTTTTTATAATAATCATAAAAGAATACAGTATATTTATTTGTTTCAATGTTTTAATTTCGAGGATTATTTTTGAATTTGACATTTCAAGTGTTATAATTTGATAATTGTTTACGTTCATTATTGTAAACAGTGGATGGACGTAAATAAAACAATGTAGTTTCGAACAATGGCGGTAAGGTAGCGATCTGAAACGCCGGCTGGCTGGAACAGGCTGGAACAGCCGAACACCGCACAACACCGCCATGCTTCAAGCTCATTCGCGCTCGTGCTCGTAAACGGGACAAGTCGTGCGGGCATATTCGGTGCCGAGTTTGAATAAACAGGATTATGATTTAAATTGAATAAGCCGTTGCAATCCAATAACGTACGATTGAATTCCGTGGTGAAACGTTGCGCCGTGTACCTGCTGACATTCTCGTTGGCACTTTCTGGCAGTGGCAGGCGTAAAACCGCGCATCGTGTTATTATGATTCTCTCCGCTCGTCTCGTTAGTTCTCAGCCGAGTGCACCAACTCTCATGATCCAAACAGTAAGACGCGGCTCTTGAATCTTGCGCATCAAACTTTACATTTTTCGTTGATCCTTTTTTTTACGTTCCTACTGTTAAACAAGACACACTCGTGCGCTAAAAAATATAAATAAACTGGATGATACGCAGTGACCGAATTACAAGGGAGGCTAAGAAAACGTGATTTTGATACACAGCTGATGAGAAGTTGAAACGTAAGTAGACTGAGTAGCACATTTGTCTCTTTTTCCAAATCAGTTTTCATATTTTTTTTATTGTATTATTGGTTTCGCAAATTAATAACAACTTTATTTTTGAGCTCGAATTAAAATCTCATTTGGTGCACGTCAAATCGGTTTGATTTTTTTTCTATCTTGCAGCGTGTTGAAAGGGACTCGAACGGAATCTTTTTAACATTATTTATTTCAATAACTTAAAAAAACTTGTTGTCAAGTTGAAAAATTTGTATTTGTTAATTTTCGCATGACGTACGACGGCAAGTTTCCAAACACCATAGGTAAATCGAGAAAATTCGATGGACTATAACGTTTGGTTTGAAAGCGTCGCATCACGCGATTGGGATTTACGATCCAGTTTCAGTTCTGGTTCAATTAAAAACTAATCACGTCATGACGTTCTTTCAAAAAGTGATACAAACCAAATCAACTTACACAAGAATATTTACATTCTTTTTTTTCATCATTTATGTACCAATTTTTTATGGCTCAAAAACAAATCAAGGTTATTTGACTTGGAATTAGATCAATTGTGAGTTTGTTTAACGTCTTGCTTTTTTGAAATTTAATTGAAAAAAGTAACTGCAAAACATGTGATATCAATATATTTCCATGATATCAAACACGCAGGGATAAGGAAACGAGTTTGTTATTATAAATAATAAATGAGTTAAATCGATGAAAAGTAAAACACACGGTTTGACAATGTTAATGAAACGTTCAAGAAACAAGGATAATGAGTTAAAAGTGATGCAACGTTAACTTTAACAATGCATTACATAAATTTGTTTTAAATGCGCGGTCAGTTCGAAAACGCGATAGACCTGTTCATTATTGTGTTTTTCAATAATATCAATAATAATCAATTTTTCAATTATTGATATTGTTCCGTTATGCGTTCCTTATATGGACATAACATTTTAGTATAACATATTGAATCAACATCTCAATGTATTGTTCATCAATCGCATAATTTTGTTGTCATTTTTTTTTAACAAAACAACATTTGATACAAAAATAAAGATATATTATCATGCATATAATGAATTTGTTTACAAAATTTTAATACATGTTTTAATTGCTTCTTCGATATTTTGTATATTACCTATTTTATTTTTTTGTATTGCTGTGCAACTTTTATTAAAATAAAATAAAATTTATATGCAATAATTAATGAAATATTTGTTTTCATTTTTCAGAAGATCAAATGTAGATAGACAATGAATTTGCTTTAGCATCAGAGATCAAGTTTTCGGCAATCTAACAGACTCAAAATGGTGTCTTCGATGGTGACGAACGGGGATGGCGATGGGATGAATGGTCCTATTCTGGAACTACAAGATGAGGGACATTCCAGCATAATTTTATCCTCACTGAATATGATGAGGAAAAACCGTCATTTTTGTGACGTAATTTTACATGTACGTTATATACAGATCAACCAATCAATGTTTTTTTTTAAACAAATGAAAAGCAAAATTGCCTTACGTAATTGAGAAAACGTTACTCTATACGTGTGAGCGATTTTGAAAGCAAGAAGATATGTATCATATTCTTGTTAAATATTAATGTTAAAATGTTAGTTCAAATTATTTGAGTGGCCGAAACAAAAACTTGATGAATAATGCAAAGTAATAATGGATTTCAGGTGGACAACGCCGAGATTCATGGCCACCGTGCAGTGCTCGCCTCCGCCTCCCCTTATTTGTTCGAGCTATTCAGTTCGGATAATCAGAATAAAGAGCAGAAAATAACATACAAGCTGAACGGCGACATAGATAAATTAGCGCTGCAAAAATTAGTCGATTATGCATACACGTCCAAGTAGTTATTTGTTTTTTTTTTCTATTTCTGTTCTCTCAATTGGATTATTGGATCGAGTTATGATAATAACTCAACGATTTATTACAGATTGGAGATCCTGCCTCAAGAAGTGAAATCCGTTTACGTGGTTGCATGTCGACTCAAAATGGACAGAGTGGTAGCGCAGTGTGCGACTTATCTGTTGGACTCCCTCAACAATGATAATTGCCTTGACATTCGAGCTTTGCCTGGCATCGCACAGAACGAAAGTTTTATCAAACAAGTTGAGGCTTACATCCGCCAAAATGTAAGTTTTGGGTTCGGCCTGACCCTGAAATTTATGCACGCCACTGAAATGGATGCTTTTCTATATCCGACCAAATTTCTCAAGCTTCATTTCTCTCGAACGTTTATTACATAACAATCAAATAGATTTCATATGATTCTAAACTCATAATCTTCGATCAATATCAACGATTATCGAATTAGTATATTTAGTACCAAGGGCGCAAACGGTCATTTCTCGAGGCCAAACTTCGAGCTTGAGAAACGACGTTTCTCAACTTTTTCCCTAGGGCGCGAAGAGCGCTTCGCGGGAAGGAGTGACGGAAATAGTATATTTGTTATCTAGGGAGGACGACGAGAAAATTTGTTAGAGAGCGAATTGTTTCAAACCAATTCGCTCAAGGACAAAATTTCGCGTCATCCTCCCACGATAAACATTATATTTTTCGTACCCAGTGGGCGAGAAGAGTCTTTTCGCGAAACGCCCTAGGGAGCGAAGTTGCACTTCGCGCCCGCTGGTACGAAAATACAATTCACACCGTGGACGCAAAGGGCCACTAACGCTCGGCGACCTCTGGCCCGCCTCACGAAGTGTCCCTTTGCGCCCATGATACGAAATATACTAATTTTTATCATAACCTGTACGTAAAATGCAAATTTGTGTGTTATGTGGCGTGAAGTGATACTTCGCATGACGCCCTCTAGGACGCGAAGTAGTACTTCTCGTAACAAAAAACCCATTTGACTTGAGACATTTTCCTTAAAAAGTTGTTTTCTTATAGAATTATCCTCATATTGTATTATCCTTGTTTATATCCTGTCTTTTATTATTTGTTCATCTATTTTTTTTTCAATTTTAATTTTTTAGTTCAGCGCGGTATGTAGTTCTCCAGCTCTTTCATCATTGCCCTGCATTCGAATCGAGGTGTTGTACCAGACGACACAAGAAATGTCTCTGGTCACAGGCACCAGTCTCAGCTGCCTTGTTCTTGACTGGGTGAAACGTTTTCTCTCGGACTCAAACAAATCAAGCATCGAGCAGTTGACAGAAAAAACATATCTGCTGTACCTTGCACTAGATAATAGTTTGCAGGATTGCACCGACCTGCCATCTGGCGACGTGAGCGACACAGATCTTGTGCAGGATTACAAGAAACTTTCGCTAAAAAATCACGCGCTCTCGAAATTGAGAAGGAAAGGGAACATGCAACCAGCAAAACCCAGAGTTCTGATTTACTCGAAGGACATTGAGGACAGTTTGCAACAGCAATTGGAACCTGATTGGAATGTCGTAGGAGTTGACAAAGTTGGAGGTGCGACTTCAGTAGATGAAAAATTGCAATTATTTTTGAAATTTAAGTTGGTATAATTATAATTATATTAAAATGTATATTGCAGAACACACGTTCCTCGCGATTGTCACCTTGAACGGTCGTCTGGCGTCTCTTTCTGTGACCCTACGTTTGAACGCCCCAACAACACCACCATGTCAAGAAGTAGACCGCATAAATGGCTCGAAAGAAGGCCAACCGAGAGAACCAGAACTGTATTGCGCTCTACCTATAATGAAAGCTGGAAAATGCGCCGTGGGCTGCGCTGATCTGAATGGTACACTTCTTGTCTGTGGCGGTTATGATCGAGTGGAGTGTCTAAAAACTGTTGATCAGTATCTGCCAGAAACAAACACCTGGGAAGTTCTTTCAGCAATGAAAGAAGCAAGAGGGCGCTTTGGTATCGCCGTGGTCAATGGAAAAGTCTACGCAATAGGTGGCTCCAATGGGACCACGGAGCTTGCAACGGTCGAGGTGCTTGACCCTCAGAACGGCTGGAAGTGGTCCAGGGTTGCTAGTCTTCCTTTGGCTAGATCCAATTCTGGCATCTGTGCGCTTAACAACAAAATTTATTGTGTTGGCGGCTGGAATGGACAAGTAATTAAAAGAATTTTTTGTTAAATGTTGTAAAGTAAAATGATAAAAATAATTTTAAATTTCAATATTTCAGGCTGGAATTAGGCAGTGTGATATTTTCGATCCTGTGACAGGTACTTGGTCTAGTATAGAGCCGCTGAATACTGGCAGATATCAGGCAGGTGTTTGCGCATACCAAGACAAAGTTTTTGCTGTCGGAGGTTGTGATTCTTGGAACTGCTTAAATTCTGTGGAAATATACGACCCAGAAACAAACACTTGGGTTAATGGTCCACCTCTTATCACTGCGCGTCGTGGTTGTGGGTTGGCGGTTTTTCAAAACCGACTGTATGCAGTTGGCGGTTCGAGCGGAACTCACAGTCTAACGACCACTGAAGTTTTCGACCCTGAAGAACAAGTCTGGGTCCCTGGACCTAGTATGTCCACGCCTCGTGCTAATGTTGCCGTCGCTGTCGTTGGTAACAGGTAATAAATTATTTTGATTTATCAATTTTTATGAATTCTTTATAAACTGTTACAAAAATCAATTAAATGTTATTGTTTTCAGATTATATGCTGTTGGTGGATTTTCGGGTAAAACCTTCCTGAACTCTATAGAATATTTGGACTTAAATTCCAACGAATGGACTACTTTTGTACCGAAAACGGACGGGATCAAGACTCCACCAATACCCGAAGGTACTAACGGTTCTGAAACAGACTCTAGTGCGAACGGCAAAGAATCACCTAAACTCGATACTATTTAACAGTAAAATTATAATTTTCATGCTGAAATAGTTTAATGTCGTGCGAAAAAAGTAAAATTTTCATGATTTAATCATTTTTGAAATTTTTAAAGGAGACAATGATCAATTCAATTGATTATTATTTTTTTTAGTCAAATATTGGTGAATAATGTCTCTCGCTTTCTCTCTTTACATCACAATTATGTACGAATGCTGTCGGTAAACGTAAAATGTTTCTTATAAATTAATTTGGTCAATTGAATACAACATTTCCATAGCATCAAAAATCATGACTAAAACATATTTTATACTAGCTAAAAATGGGTGCTTCGCACGCATATTTGCGTCGCTGCACTATTGAATACAGGATAACGTCACTACAAAATCAAATTTGAAAACAATAAGTGTACAATTGTTGTAATCTCAACATTTTTTTACTTTGATATGAAAGCGAAAATATGTTTGTGTTTGTGAGTATCTCAAGTTCGTAGAAGGCGATATATCAAAGATGATATTATCCGTGTTATAGAAAAAGTATTAATTTTTCCAATTACTGTTGAATTCAGTATTTTAATTGAATATAATCCATCAAAACACGGAAGAAAATTCGTCGCTGAAGAAAGTTGAAATTTGATATTTTTGAAATTTTTTTGAAAAATACTACTCAAATCAAGTTTTTAAGTAGCCTATTTCAATTCTGTGATGCTAAAGAATATGTATATTTTTATTTCAAATATATCGTTTAGTTTGAGAGTTATTTGCTGACAAACAAACAAACAAACATATTTTCATTTTTATATATTAGTAAGGATTTAAAAACAAAGAAATGATCAAGTAAACCAGTTGACTTTGAATGATGATTTTTTTTCAATCTTGATTTCAAAGCAAAACTATGTATAACAAAGACAGCGTTTTGATACTTCGAGATCGATTTTTCTATATGGATAAGCCTTCGTTTATGGAAAGTAATACAAAATCGATACATCCTGTTGTATTCAGAAGATAAACAACTACATTGACAAAGTTTACACACCGTCGATTTGAGTTAAAAATATACATTGAAAAAAGTATCGAATTATTGCAGTGTCAAATAAATTTAAGTTCAGAAGTGTTAAACTCATAAGCATTCCACTGCAATTTTATATAAACTTTTCCAGTGTAAAGCAGTTTATTGAATCATTGAGACAAGTAATAACAAAATTTGTAACTACCGTTGTTATAAGTATATCACTGTTGATTCTTAGGTATTATGAAGATTCTAAATGTACATACTTACGTTTCGACAATCGTTTGTTCAGAAATTAATTTTGAATTTTCCATTGAACATACTTGTTGAAAAATATTACAAGGCAAATCGATTGTACAAAAATGTAACTACAAAAAACAAGATGCAAACACAACTCATGATTTCGTCAATCACTTACTAATCAATGAGCATTTTTGTAAACCTTTTATAACTTTACATATGATTTGTACGGACGTTTATTCTTATGATCGCATATATATAATTATACAATTTGATAAAACAACATTTACAATTCATTTCAATTGAACTATTAAAAGTATAAACGGAATGTTGTACATCATTTGTAAATGTATAAAACACGATATCGCCAGAGTTCAATACAACAAAAATTAATTAGTCCAAAATGGACAATGAAAAAACTAAATCAATTGAATTTTAATTCAAACAATATGGTAATCATTAAAAATTATTATGGACTGAATTTTACAATAACCGTCTCAGAACTGCATTTCCTCCGAGCATTATTTGTTTATATTTTTGCCCTTGTTACCTTATCTTGTTATTTTCGTTCAACAATAGAATGAATTATGATTGTGATTGAATACGACTACATTTTTTATTTTTAAAGTAAAAGATGCGTGTAACCACGAAATTAAAAGAAAATGTGATGAAAATGTATTATACTATATATTATATATAGAATGAATGTGAATACGTTTTGTAAACAAACCTTGAATCATCATTAAATTCCAAGTAATAAAAAATATGCATGTTATACTGGTAATTTTGAGTTACATCATTAAACACCTTCGTACTTTTTATCAAGAAAATTTTTATTTGCAAAAGGAATATTTTTTACAGTATTTTCATATATTATCTAATTTTACAATGAAAAAATGAATTAAAAAGAAAATTTATATATATAAGACAAAATCTATTTTTACATACAAAGTACAAATTAATCTTCTCGTCGATAAAACTATTCATCACCAATCGATTAATCTGACAAGAACAGTGGAATTATAAAAATGTGCTGAGCTCTGCACAGATAACAATGTTTTTTAATAAATTTCTATGTTTGTAAAAGAACTTTTGTCTTCTCTTGAAAATTATTTGACACAACGCGCGATTTTACAACTCGTCGTTCAGAAGCTTCTTATCGTACAAAAATTCGCCAAGAGGGCCATGCGTTGTCATCATCTTTCCAAGGGTCGAAACTTTTCCTGCTAAGTCTCGTTGTCCCTTGTACTGCTCATCGAGAAAATCTGAGGTGAGGTAGTCAACCAGCTGCAAAATAAAATTTAATTTATCAGTATAATAAATTTCATATCATTGATAAATGAAATCTTTCTGCCCAAATTCTTCAGATTTATATATAAAATAATCTTACATGATAATCATTTGCGTTAACAGGTGACTCGCAAGTTTTGATGATTTCCTTGATGCTATTGGTGACCTGGGCTTCTAATTCAAGCGCATGGCTTAGAGCATCAAGTCCACTGTTCCATTCTTCCCTCAAAGGTCTCTGTAATTAAAAATTTACATTCTCATTTTTTTTCTCTGTTATTCGAACAATACAAGAGATTTGATAACCAATCAGATTTGAAAATCTTATTCTACATTTATTGAGAAAAATACCATTAATATCGGACAATTAAAACTTTATCAATATACGTGTACTGATCAAAAAAGTTTCGTTCAAGATGTTTTACCCTTGGAAATCTCTTTCTAAGAAGTTCGATTTGTTTTTCAAGCAAACAGCATTGAAATAACAATGGTTTGTTCCTGAATTCATTGTTTTTCTTGTTTCTAAACTTTTGGTTCATTAATATTGTTATACGGTTAAATTGACAATGAAGAATTCAAACTCACAATGGGATATTTAATAAGCTTGCTAACACCGCTGGTCAATTGACCACGCATCAGCAAATATTCGATCACTTTTATGGCATGCTCTCTTTCCTCAGTTGCACTCTCAATAAACATCTTACTGAATCCTGGTCTATTTATGTTATCACGTGCAAAATGTGCACCCTGTACAAAAAACAGAGAACATTTAATTATTATATATCAAAATAGAAATGCACCATTTGAAAACATTGAAAAGTATAAATAACATTTTATTATTTATTTTTGATCATTACCATAGCGAGATAAGTCATAGCGGCCGTGATTTCGGTCTTGACTTGATCTTCCATTGCTTTGATGCAAGGACTCACCATGTCCAGCCATTGATTCGGAATGTCAGCTGGTGTAAGGGTACCTGCACAATAATTACAGACTACAGTAAAGATTAATTTCCTATTTCCATATTCCAATTTCCCCTTTTATCCAACTGTAATGTTTTTCCTACTTTATACCACTTGTAACTTTAAATATCACTTTATTGCAATTTGACACAAAGTTTGATTCATATCAAACCTAATAAAATAAACAATAATTTCAAACAAATTCAAATGTTACAACAATTTTATTTCCTCAACTGAACCAAATGATTGTATCTTTTGATTTTTTTGATTTTTTAATACAAAGCATATAAAAAATACAAATGAACAAAATAATTTTTCATCTAAAAATGCATCTCACCGAGTTTTGTTCATTTGATTATTGTTAATGTTCGCAGAGAAAAACGGTAAAATGCTCTCTTGGTTTATAGTTTTTCTAATTGACGATGTTTAATTATATTTCTCTAGAATAAATTTACGTTATATCATCGTTGTTCATTTGTTTACGGTCTGAATAGTCTCATCCATAAATTTATTGATAAATTAAAAATCTCAATTTATATCAAAGCACGAAAAAAATGAAAATTCGGTGATTGTCATTTGCATGAATGAACGTTAAAGAATCTAACATTTTAGTTTCCTTCGTTATATACCTTTTAGCAAAAATATAGTTTATTTTTTGACTTTTAATATTAAAAGTACAACGGATATTTCAAAGTACTTGTTGCGGCGAAATTTTTTGCAAAGAAAATATTTTTGCAATATCATTTATTAACATTTTTTATGTATTTTACGCTTTGTCTAATTTTCGTCCAAATTTGTTGTCAGAACATCGACTATTTCTGAAAATACCATCACTTTACTGAGTATATTCAAACGATAATTTTGGTTTCAATTTTCTTATTTTTATTATACAATCAACCAATTTTGTCAGTTATGTTAAAGTCTTTGAACATGTATCATTTTGGTTTTTAAAATGATCAAAGTCCTGCTGAATTTCGTGTAATATAGAAGAGGAAAACACCCCTGTTATTCCATTTTGATCTTTTGATAACTCATAAAAATATTTTTTTTTAGTTCCGCGCAAGTGATGTCTTCAAAAAAGGCCTATTGATATACAGCCTGGAAATTAATCAAAAAATAAGAATAATGTTTCAAATTAAATAAGCTTGGCATAATAATCATATTAATTGTAATTATATATTAAATAAAGGACTATAGCTTAAAAATAATAATTATACAATGTAAAATTGCAAATGTAAACAAAGAAATAAAAATTAACAAGATGAATTTTGTTAAAAATCCAGAATGTTGATAGCATGAGAAAATTATTCATCAGGAAGTTGCACTCATTGTGCGTTCTTTGTTCATTATCAAGAAAGACTGAGCGACAGTTTATAAATAATTTAACGTATAGAGCAAATCGTAATTATGATTGAGTCATATTAGATCAAGAGTAAAATAAATTGACTTCTAGAAGGATGTGACAGAGACTCGTTTGACGGACAATGAAAAATCAAATCTTCAATATAAATCCACACGTATTGATATATTAATCTGTAGATTAATCTATACGTGATCAATTTATTGGTTATGTGAAAAATTGACAAGTTACGTCAACATGATTGTGAAACAAAATCATTATCGACATCATTAGATATTCATTTTTAATTCACCATACCCAAATTATTTTCAAAATTTTTAACACTAAATACACACGAATTACATTTTTGAAGGCCCACTTTTATATATCTGCTTTTTATTCATTATTTTCAATTTTTTATTAACAAAATGTATATTTTATTTTTATTGTTATTGTTTTCAGCAAAATCTTTGATATAAATTAATTTGTTTTATGTTTATCGCGCTTGATAACTAGTCAGCTTTTTTGCACTGATTCATGGAATGGAACGCATGATATCATCTGTGTTATCCTAGAAAAACAGATAAAAAGGTACCAATTTTTACTATTTTTCTTTTATTTTATCTTGTTTCATAACAATGTTTTAACATTTTGTAATTTTAATATCAAATCTATTTTTTGTAATAACGGGATAATGTTTTTTGAATCAAAAATTTAAAATAGAAAATTTGAGCAATGAAAGAGATTCAAAAATGAAAAGTGATGTCATAACTTGGATGCAAAATATAGATATTTTGTATACATCAGATACTCAAATTTAAATACGCATTTGTTTCATAAATGGAAGAAAACATTTTAGTGCCAAATTTCATTTCAAAATGAGCTGAAATATACGAGTTTATTGATAGATGCTTACTTTTCACTTATAATAATATGAACAGTAAGTTTAATTTCAATTTCCGAAATACAAGAATGACTGCTTTTAATTATTTCATCAATTTTATAAACAAAATTCAACTGAATTGGTATTTTTCTTCTTTACCATGTGATCTTTCATAACAAATGGCCCAAGGTTACAATAGAAGAGCTTTTGTAATTGAAGCATTTTTATCAGCTCATCTTAAGGAAATATTCAATGTTTTATTCAACAAACTTGTCGATCAATTAGTTTGCATGGAAGAGTTTATCTTGTTTTTGCATCGACTGCGCAACTAACCTCAATCAATAAACAACTTACTAACAATCCCCCTTGTATCTTTGGTAAATAAAAAATAAAAAACAATAAATGAGAAATGATGAATTAACATAAAGTTTCAAAAAATGACAAGAAATATGAAGAAAGGTGAACAGTCGAACAAGTAATTAGTGAAAATCAATGACTAAGTATAAATAACAATGAACCTACGAAAATATACATTTTTTACTAAAATTATAAAAAAAGTAACGAGAAAATAAAGTAACGACAATGTGTAGTATTCTTTGGACAGGAAAAAGGGATAAAATTTTGTTAGATGACTCACATTTGAGGCCATCAGAAAAGACAGCGCCGAAGCTAAGAAGGCTGATGAAAAGTGCGGCGAGCAGCTTCATCTTGTTTGTTTATTATTGAATGAAAATGAAAAAATTGATAATTGGCAAAATAGAAGAACGTATTGCGGTGTAGCAACCTTTATACACACTGGTATAGAAGGCTGCGATGTCCGTTGACACTTGCTCACAATATGCACAACTAACAGCGACACTCGGCCATTGGCCACGATAAGTCAAAGTACAAAAACACGAGCGCACTCTAGAACGGGTGGAGAGATTAGCGGGGCGCGCCGCTGCCACAAATTGCGTCGCACGCTCGAATATTCGATCTCATGCGTAACGCGCATGCGCACTTATTCATTCGCAGCTGATCGCATGACTTAGGAGCCGAAGATCCCCATTGTTTAGCACAGCGTCGAAGCGAGAGTATTCACGCTATTTGCTAAACGCAACATTTTCGCTCCAAGAGGTAAGATCAGCTTTTTTGCCCGCGCAATTTTTAATCCGATGGATCGTATGATGGAAGGGAGGGGGCAATTAAATCGCTATACGAAAGCTAACTCTTTTGACTCGGTTTCTGTTTGTTGCGGCGTAATTGTCAAACCGGACTATGTACTCTCATCACAATTATATTCATTTCAATTCAAAAACTCAATCTTTTTTATTTTTATTCTTTTGGTCAATTGTCTAACTTGATTTAGAATTTTGCATAATTTTAGTGTTTCTATTTAAAACATTTTCTTTTCTTCATTTCCTAGATTCAGTATTCTAATTAATTTTTTTTATTATTATTCCAGCAACCATGCTTTCGTTAATACTTTCGAGCGCATTGCTACTGACGGTGTCAGCGAGTGACGTTTGTTACAACGATGTGGAAGCGGCCTGTAGCTCGCGACCCAGCAACACTGGTGAATAATCAAATTTGAATGCATGAATTGTTTCATAATTATACTTTGATGCGAAACTTGATATCGTGACAATCGTTTACCTCTATTGGTTTTGTTTTTATAAGATTCTTATTATACCTATATAGATAAGATAGTAATGACCTATGAGATGTGTTTATTGATATTGTGATCGCAATAGTCGTGAAAAAATTTTCTAACGGGAAATTTTCAAATGACACATTTAAGATTCATTCGCAACGATATACATTCATTGTTAACTTTTATGTTAACATTTTTTTTTAACATTGATGATAAAGTTCAGTCGAGTTTTGATGAGTCATGTTGATTCTTAAACGCAGTACAGAGCTGCTACTAAGGCAGATGGAGAAATGATACAAGTGAAATGCAAAATAGTTGAAATGATAAATAAATTAATTTAAATTAAAATTGATTTGTGTGTTTGATGAATTAAATTTTTTTAGATACACCAATCTTAGCTAACTGCAATGCAAAGTATGGCAACATTGAAAACATGCAGGCCGATTTGCAAGCTTATGCAAATGCCCACATCGAGGCTAACTTCGATTTTCTATTAATGTCGTCACATTTTGGAAACTACGAAGCCAACCGAGATGGATTCAAATCTTTGTATCGGAAGTTGGCTGACGAGGCTTGGGGAAAAGCCATTGACATCATCAAATTTATCGCCAAGCGGGGTGGCAGGATGGACTTGAACCAACAACCACATTTTAAGAGAACTGTAAAATATATATTGTTTATCAATTTGTATGACATTTTTAAACAAAACTTGTTTTCATGCAAAAATATTTGTTCAACAGATCAAAGAGTCACGTGTTTTGGAACTCAACGAAGTCAACAGTTTGGCTCGTGCTCTTGACGTTGAGAAACAACTTGCAGAGGAAGCTTTGCGCATCCACTCGCAGTCGTTGCATCATCCCAAACAAGATGCTGCGATCGGACATTACTTGGAGGAAGAATTCATGGAGTCTCATGCTGATACCATCCGAGCTCTTGCTGGTCACACTTCTGATCTCAAGAACCTCCTTGGCAGCAGAGACGCTTCCTTGGCGTTGTTTATGTTCGACGAGTATCTTAAGAAATCCGTTTAAATAATCTAAAGAGTTTCTATTCTTTTTTCATTTTGCATTCAAATTATAAATAGAGATTATATGATATAAAGAAGATGGATGTCAGAGGTAAAAATTTAATTGTATATTCATCTGCATCATTGATGTGAGACCCTTGTTGTAAACAAATCTTTAATTCATCGGATGTGTGTACAATTAATGTGATGATGGAAATTTAAATAAAATGTTTTGTATAGTAAATTAAAAACATGCTTTTATTTACTTTTGTAATCCTCTATTGAAAAAGTTTCGTAGAAATGAGAATTAGATTTCCGGTTTTTAAATCAAATGAATGATGGTTTGATGTTCGTCAAATATACTTTTATTAAACACTTAAAAAAATTCTCCAATGATTGATATCCTTTGTAAAAATGATTGTGACTGACAAGAAAGATACTGGTATCCAAGAATCGTTACATTTTTAAAGTAAACATCATTTTTTCTGATATTTTCAAGCATGATCTGCGGCTCGAACTTTGTTCGTTTTTGTGTAGTATAATCCGAAAAATTGGCCGAACTGTTCCGAAATTGAGTGCTTTTGTTTCGAATGTCTGGGATGACCGACTCGAACGGTGGAGCATTGTGAACAAGATCTTCAGCCTTGAATGACACACTGCTTGCATCTTGCGACTCAACAGTCTGACTCACATTGTGCCCCACTGGACTATTCAACGTAACATTCGTCCTGCTTTCAAGCTCCGATGCATTTTTTTCAACTTTCATACCGTTTTTGAAATCTGACAACTTCGTCATGATTACATGGTCAAAGCTCCTGTCCTGTCTGGCATCTTCGTCATCCTCGAAAATCTTATGATTCTCATCGCCTTTATCCTGGTTATCCACAGGGACAAATCTTCGAATGGTCGATTTCTTTTCCGGGAAGACACTTGGATATCGACTACAGCACCTCAACGCTCCAGGATCAATGGGATGAGCTTCAGTGTTAAAGACGTATCCTCCAGCATCAACAACACATTCTCCCCACTGAGTCTTGACGACTTCGCCCTCTTCGCCGTCGTTGTGTATAAAATTGTTCGTATCAAACAGAAGATAAAGGTACTTGGTTGTTTCGGCTAGGAAAAACGATTCCATCCTATCGGCTTTTCTGTGGTCCCTTACATCATTGATGGTTGCATACCCGCAAGTGGTTTTTGCGCTGTGCTGCAAACTTCGGAGCACGTCGACCCCCACCTCGATGAGGTAAGGATCTCTCGTTGCCCTGTAAAGGTACATCACAGACTCAATAAGCTCAGGTCTCAGAGGGTAGCCTTCTCTGTTCGTCCCGGCCTCGGCTTGAGGGATGTTATAAAACTCCGGAGTAAAGCCGAACTGCTTCCAAACATTGTGATAATTGTGCAGCGACTTCATCGCATCCTCGATTTCACCAAAAAGACTCAGCACCCCAGGCCAGTAGGCGTCCAGTGATTGGAAAACCGCTAGGGTGACCTGGCCCTTGGTCATAGAGACCCACAGGTGCCAGTCTTCTTTTCTAATGTATTTTTCGATGGCTGCTTTATGCTCGTGGAACATTGTCGCCAAAACTGGATCTTGGAAGAGCAAAGTCCCTTTGGCCAGGTACTCGAAATAAGAGTCCACCCCTGCACCGATACCGGAATCTTGTGCTGTCCAATGGCCTGTTAGTACGTCCACGTGGTTCCCAACCAGTCCAATATTCGACCTGTAATAATATTATTTATTATTATTGTTATTTATAAAAGTTATTATTTTAGTAAAGGTACATGTGTTGGTAAGTTTGTGCTTGTGAAGATAAGAAATACATGTCAAAAGCAAACATCAAACATTTGTTTGATCACAAATGAAATAACTGAATTTAATAAAGAAATTCATATATGAGGTATACATGAATATAGTTAGACCTGTAATAATGCAAGGCTTTGATGGCATTCATTGCTACTTCCTCATATAGGGGATCCCCCGTCAACCTGGACAATGTACCAAATTCCAGCAGAAAGGTTCCGATACCCGCTGTGCAAGTGATACTTGTTTCGCCCTCAGGAACTCCGTACTTAAGATTTACTGTGCCATAAGGCATGCCCGTTGGTGTATCAAAAGCCACAATTAGTCTCTTCGCAAGATCTTCGGCAAGTCGTAAGAGCGGTCCATTACAAGGCCAACCGGGTTCCAGTTTCATCCCGGCTTTCTTCGAGAGCAGATGAGCACTGAGAAGCCCGCCAACGACGCGAATGTTGGTCTCGAAAACAGATACGTTAATGTTGGTTTCGAAGTTGGCTTTGTTGCTGATGAGCTCCGCTACACGACGAAATTCTGTGTAGTTTTGCATGACAACAAGGGTGTCGAGGGCATCAATGAGGGTAAGAGAAAAACTACCCCAGGTATCAAAACCGTCACAACTTAGTGATCGCAGCTCGTCGTAAGGATAAGCGTATTGTAAATAACTTGAGTAGGCATGGTTAAACATCGACCGAACTTCTTCCCTTAATGATATTAAATCCTTTTTGTTGTAATGACGAATCCCATTGATTTTGACTAGCTGGGTGCAGATGATGAACAAAATAAGAAGCTTCATGGCTGCTCACGACTTAGACTTACTTTAAATCATTTTAACCTGCGAAAATAAATCGTTTTAGAGGTTTTCATGTTCTGAGAAGCAATGTTTTCTTTTTTTCATTTCTTGCTCCAAAATAATAATTCAACATAATATTTTATTTAAAATATTATCAAATCAACATTTATAACTGAATTCTATAAACTAATTTTTCTACCATTTTAATTTGTGAACATGCTGTGTATTTGACTTAGATTTTTACAAAAATGAAATCGTTAATAATTAAACAATATCGTTTAGCAACGTTGACAAATTATATTAACATCAATAACAATAACAGTAGTATAATATTCAATATTACTACTCGTATATTAGCAATTTGAAAAATTGCAGTTTAATCATTTCGATTAATTAAAAATTATAAAAGAAGTTGTACTTGCTGTTAATTTTATAAATAAAATCTATAACTAATAACAGAGCGCGACAATTATGACAGATCGATTTTACATTATTGAAGGTTATGTTTGTCTATAATACAATTGAACATGTCTGAACATAGCTGATTTTCAATTGCTTTCCCCTAAATGGTACTCCGACGAATTGAAAATAATTTTTTCATTTTTAAAATGAAAATAAAAAAAATTTTATATCTATTTATTTTTAGTGACATTTTTTTGTATTATAAAAATAAATAAAAAGCAAAATTCAGCTTGAGAGGATTTAAATGACATAATGCTCTCTTTGACACACTTAATGATTAAACAAAGACAAACATACTTCGTTAGATTCAACATATTCATTTTTATTATCATTATTCAAAGTATACAGTACAATTTAGACGGTTGAACAAGTGTTGACAAATTATTATCATTTTTAATTTGTTTATACGAACTGTTAACATGTAATTACATTTTTATTGTGAAAATATGAAAATAAACATACACAGTGTTTTTAGGAGTAAGTCTTCTTTTCCCATAACCTTTGTGAGAGAGAGGCAAAATTTTAAATGCCATCCGGATCAGTCATGTTTTGTTTTGAACTTGAGGGTTTTAAATTGAAACTTCAATTGTAGAATCCTTTCTATTTATGAAGTTAAGTCATTTAATTTTGAATCGAGTGAATAAATGAGTTGAATAATTTGATGTTTGCGTGGAGAAATATTTGAAAACAATAAAATATATAATGGATGAACCTTCGCCGACGAAAGAAGTATCCAAAAAAATTCAACCTATCAATAAAGAAGCTGTTCATAGAATTTGTTCTGGCCAGGTCTGATATTTAATCATTAATTTTAATTTTATCATCTCAAGATTGCATACTTTGTTACTTTTGATATATTTTTTTACATTTTAGGTTGTACTTGATTTAGCAGTAGCAGTGAAAGAGTTAGTAGAAAATAGTATCGACAGTGGAGCAACCTCAGTGGAAATTAAGCTCACAGATTTTGGTCAATCTTGTATTACAGTTAGTGACAACGGATGCGGCGTTAAAGAGGAAGATTTTGAAGGACTCTGTGAGCATAATTTTCTTTTTAATACTTGAAAATATGTATTTTCGAACTTTTAAATATTTGTCTTGTTAAATAATGCTCTCATTTTTCAGGCCTGAAACATCACACTTCCAAACTTCGCGAATTTTCTGACTTAACTGAAGTTGAAACATTTGGCTTTCGAGGAGAAGCTTTGAGTTCGCTTTGTGCGTTGTCTGAATTAACGATCACTACCAGGCACTCTTCAAGTCCTTATGGCTTCAAATTAGAATTTGATAAAAATGGTATTTTACAAAAAAAGGATGAGACCGCCAGAGAAAGAGGCACAACTGTTGTTGTGCGCAATATTTTTAAGTCACTGCCGGTCAGAGCCAAAGAATTTCACAAGAATATCAAAAAAGAATACACAAGAGCTATACAGGTTTTAATAAAATTTAATATAATTTAAAGAAGTGAATCAAACGACATTTTTGTAATACAGTTTAAATATTCATTTCAGATTTTACAAGGTTACTGCTTAGTATCCGCGGGAGTGAAAATTAGCTGCACGAACAGTACAGGAAACAAAAACCAAAGTATTGTTGTTTCCACGACAGGATCTATGTTAATTTTAGAAAACATAGTTTCTATTTTTGGCACTAAAGCAAAAGAAGGTTTGATGGAAATTGAAGCATTGTCACCGGATGAGGAAACATTGGAAGAGTTTTCACTCAAAGCAGACGAGAAGGTTGATTTTACCTGGGACTTTTTTATCAGTGGGATTGATCATGCTTTGGGCAGGTCCAGTCCAGACCGCCAATTCTTTTACATTAATGGAAGACCTTGTGATCTTACGAAAGTGAATAAAATAATCAATCAGGTTTATCACAAATATAACATGAAACAGTACCCGTTTGTATACTTGAATTTGAAGTTGTCACAGCAGTGTGCTGATGTGAACGTTACTCCTGACAAAAGAACCATTCTAATGATTCAAGAAAAGTTGGTTCTTGCAACGATTAAGTATAGTTTGACGAAAGCTTGGGAAAGTACTCAAGTAAGTTATTAAAACTTTTTACACCTCGAGTGCTATGCTCTAATGATAAAAATGTTAACAATTAAATTTATCACTGTAGAGATAAAAATTTAAACCCGCAAGGATATATTTATACAAAAAAAAAAAAAACGTTCCAACGCCGGTTTTAATTTATCTCAACACTATTTAATTATTTTTTAACACCTAAATTGATGATAAAATGAATATATCATGTGTTAAATTTAATCATTAGAGAATAGCACCCCTGAATGTTAAAAACAAAATATGTTAAATTCTTTTCATTTCAGGGTAAGTTTACTGTCAGAAGCCTGGAAGAATTCAACTTCAATGTCAAAAAACGTAACAATCCAGCATGTTCTCCAGAAAGAGAACCACCACCTAAAAGAAGATCAATGATGGTTGTCAATGAAAGTATTATAGAAAGTATTAAAAGAGGAGTTTCAGACCGAAAAACCCGGTCTAAAAAATGTGAAGACAACGAGGAAGAAATATTCTTCAGGGTGAAAAAAGAAATTAAGAGTGAAGAAGAACATGAAAAAACTGAAGGGAAAGAAGAAGGGGGAAAGTCTTTTAAAATAAATGTAGACAAGAAAGAAGATGAGATTCGGGAAGAGAAGGTTTCGGATGTTACACAAAAGTTGATTTCTCTTGAAAGAACTACGAGACTTCCAGACGTGTCAATGAAAATCAGTCTCGAAGAAATTAAAAACAAATTAAAACATGTTAGGATAAATAAAAATGAATGTAAAGTGAAGGAAACTGGAGTTAAATATAGAATGCAATTGGATGCAAAAGGATCAGATGCGGAAAAAGAACTTGAGAGGGAACTAAGCAAAGAATCTTTTAACGAGGTTATTATTATTATTATCAAAATAACTACATCTTATCAAAAAATATCGATTCTACCGATTTATAAATTTGAATTTAATATTAACTATAAATATGAAGAGTTCATTTTAATGTTATTTTCTAGATGTCTATCATTGGTCAGTTTAATTTAGGTTTCATTATTGCAAGGCTTCAAAACGATTTATTTATAATAGATCAGCATGCAACAGATGAGAAGTATCGTTTTGAGACACTAAGCAAAGAAACAAAGCTAAATACACAACGACTCATCGTTCCAAAACCTCTTATTCTTTCTGCTCTAAATGAAACCATTCTTCTGGAGCATCAGAGTATTTTCGAAGATAATGGATTTACTTTCAACGTTAAGCAAGAAGGTAACAACTCTTAAATAATTTGTATAATCTAGTCTACAGTTACTTGACTGTTTATTCTCTCCTATTAGGTCAACCGGGAAACCTTGTTGAATTAACAGGAATGCCAGTGAGCGGTGGCTGGAAGTTTGGTCAGGAGGACATAGAAGAATTAATATTTTTAATAAACGAAGGAGGTGCACAGCATGCAAGCAGTATCCCTAGACCTAGCAAAGTACGGCAGATGTTCGCATCGAGAGCTTGTCGCAGTGCTGTTATGATTGGGAGTGCACTGAACACGTCAGAGATGCGCCGTTTAGTCAGTCATATGGCACTTATGGACCAACCATGGAATTGTCCTCACGGGCGACCTACTATAAGACACTTGATATCTCTAACACTTTTAAACAAGCAAACTTCAATTTAAAATATAGAAAAAAATCACATCTAATGTTGACTTCAAATCAATTGAATTTCATACATTTTTAGGGAACTTTTTGAATAAAAAACTTTTACAATTTTAATGTACTGTTATTGAAAATAGTGATATAACTTATATGTAAAAATGTACAAACAAAAAACAACTAAATTTACACGCTGATGGTTCGGAATACATTAAAACCAGAATGCGCTGTAGAAACTACGATGCCAGGACACTGTGGGTGCCAATGAAGTTCTTTGATTTCAGTCTGTCCCTGGTGGATGAACAGCAATTGAGGTGGCAATTTTGCCCAGTCCTCATCTTTGACAGCTTCATTGTCAGCTTCTACGGACAAATCCCATTGCGTGATTTGATCATCGGCTCCTCCTGATGCAAATACCGTTCCCTCATGAGGACTCCATTCGACTGTTGTCACAGCAGAAGTGTGTTGCTTGTACTTGGCAATCGGATCCGTCTTCTCTGATTTGAAGTATCTCAAGTCCCAAACACAAATAACACCATCGTCACCCCCGGAAACCATAAATTTACTTTCCAGTTTGTTCCATGAAATAACGTTGACGTCTGCTGTGTGAGCTTCAGCAGCAGTTAACATACAGGCTGACTTCGGACTCACTCTGATATCCCAGATTTTGATACTGAAAAAAAAAGAAAACATTAAAATATTGGTTCGAAATTGTAACTAATCTATTGTTTCTTCAGTGATTGTTTTACCTTCTGTCGACTGAACAGGATGCAAGGACATTTTTTTCAGTAGGAGACCATTGAAGGTCTTCAACACTGTGTGGTGCATGTGAATTGTAAGGTCTTTGATCAACGTTCCATTCCATCCCGGAAGAATTGTTGTTTAGTCTCCAAATATGGATATTGCCCTTGCAGTCTCCCGTTGCCAAAGTTCCTGATTCCAGAGGGCTCCAGTCCACTCCGTATCCTTCGGATAAATGACCTTTGAAAGTGTAGATTGGCGTTACATTATCCCCTTTGCCGTGTACTTTTTGATAGGCTTTCAATGTATGTTCATTTTCCAATGCCTTCAGTTGATCGTTCAAGTTCCAGATGTTCACCCTACCCAGCTCGCTCCAACTTGCTGCTAGAGCTGTGCTTCCAACTTGAGTACACCTCACTCTGTTGACACAACCATGATGTTTAATGCAAGTTGACTTCATGGACGGCGGATTTTCCTCCTCCTCATCGGAGCTATCTTCATCTTCAGAGTCATCGTCCTTGACCTTTGACCCTTGCATGTTCGACATTTTAACAATAAGAAGATTGTTCACGTGTGCTCTGGCCGCCTGAGTACCTGCACACATGTACATTGACATCGGAAACTCCTCTCTATTGTCCCCGAGATCATCGCGAATGATGTCAAAACTCAGACAGGGTGCTCCAGTCTGACACTGATGAAGCATCCTGTAGGCCGACATGTCTGCAACCAGCTCCTGATCCTTTTCTAGTTTCTGTCCGGGAAGAAAACTCACTTTTTTCACGTTTTCATCTCTTGAATCGTCACCATTCTCCTGTTCTTCTCCGTCCTGTTCCATCATTTCTTCATCTTCGCTCTCCTCGCAATCACTTTCAGTGTCCACATCTTCTCCACTCATCTCTTCGTCGTTAACGGAGTCCATTGGTTCTTCGACGTCCATCTCTGATGGATAACATATTTATCTTATATGAACAATTTTTATTTATTTATTCATTTTTCTATATATTTATATATATTTCCTTCAAATTTCAACTGCTTATATTTACATTATTCAACTTGTTATTAATTCATTGTTTATTAGATATAAAAATATAAATCATAAAATTGAATTTGATTTTCAAGAGGTTAGAATCCACAAATCGTATAATTTGCTATTTCAAACGAATTGTCATTGTTCTAAATGATTGTTATTCAACTCATTTACTTTCTGTTAACTATTCAAACTTGAATAAAATTTTCAAAAGCAATGTTTATCATGAAAACTATATTGGTTATAACAGAGTCAATTTCTTGATTTATCAACAAAATACTTGGATTAATTTTACAACCAAATTAAAATGAATGATTTTTAAATGACATATTTATTGTTGGGTCTGATCGATAATTAATTATTAAATATTAATATGAACTTACCGTTTTTTCAAAACAAATGTTCTAATGAAAAGGAATAAAAACTTGTTTGCTCCAAAAGCAAAGCGTCTCTTGAAACACGTGGTCTTCTGACAGCAGTGGGAACTAAGTAACTAAGTGTGTGTTCCGAAACACCAATCATAAATTGTAGCCATTTCAGCTTTGTTTATATACCCGAGTGAAAGAGAAAAAAAATGAATTTCTTTTAATTTTGCTGACATTTATCAGTGATAAAATATACTACATACATTTGGAAGATGGTCATTTTTAAATGGTGACATATTAGTGTAAGAGAGGCATAAAAAATGAAACGATTTTGAGATTTTCCCTTTATTAAAGAGAAAAAGAAAGAAGCATGTTTAAAAGGCATTTGTTTGAATCGGTAGTTTAAATGACGTTTACACCACAAGCCGGGGCCGGCAGGTTGCGTGGTTGCGCTTCTCGGCGCGCGGCGCGCTAGTGTGTACGGCACGTAGGAGAGAACGTTCACACCAAAATGGCTGCATTTTAGTCTCAGGATCGTTTTCTTTACTGTTTGCCAATTGCCGTGATAAGGGCCTGACAGTGTTCGCAGTGTCACGATCTGTTTCGCCGGAAATTTCGGACAACGCTGAGCGGAAATTTTTCGTGAAATAGAGCAGACTTCGGTAAGCAGCGGCCCATTTGCTCATCGCAGCCGGGCCAAGCCCATTGTGTGTGCTCCATTTACTTTAGTCTCAAAAATTATCCTCTGTGGCTGGGCAAACTCGCGGCATCGGTTCACAGCATGCAAACAAATCTTTCAGCTACATACTAAATCAAAATTTCGCCCGACTGATCAACCGCTTAAGCGAGATGCTCCGCCGACGATCTGCCATTACGAGTCATGGCGACCGGCGTAAAAAAATCAGTCAAGCATTTAGTCCATTTTTTAAACAGCCCTTCATTCAATTTTGCTCAGGATTCAACAGCGAGGTCCGAACAACCTTTCCACTTGCACCTAATCCTGTCCACTTGAGGCATCAATTTTGCGGATCGTGCATGTGAATTCTTTTGTTCCTTCTATCGACTTGAACTGTTTAATTTGTCGAGACAGAGTTCATTTTTTTGTTCTTTTAAACCTGCTCCGAATTGCTTCAGTTTATCAGTCTACTATTTTGCAAACTCCAACTCTTTTTGACAGCGTGCTCTTTTTAACTCATGCTAACTATTAAACTTATAGATGAAATGACAATCGATACAAGAATTAGCCAGCTGCATTATCTTTTGTTATTCTCTTGTCTCTTAAAAAATTAGGTGAACCATGAAAATGTTTTTCACCATTGTTGTATGTTGAAGAAGTACATTATTTTGTAATCGTGAAATTGATTGTTTCAAATGGAGTTGAGCATGCTTCCTTTTGGACATACAAATTCAAATGCGGGAGTATTTTCACACATTCAGATTGATGATTGAATTTGGAAGTCAGTGCATTCCGAGCTAATACTGTTATTTACGGTATTTCCACTGGATTTGTTTTTAAACTGATACGTTTAACAGGATTCAAAAGGTATCAGTTTTAAAAACTCATTCGAGTGCCAACGAGGTTTACATTCTATAATAAAAACGTCATTTCAAAAGAACGAAAATGAATCAGCAAAATAAAACTTCAATTATGATCAGATTACATCAGAGATAATTCAAAATGTATAGAGGGAATGAAATGATGGCGATGATGTTTATATTGTTGATCGAATGATTTCGAAGAAACTTCATTTGTAATGATTTGTTTACTGACGATTGAAATTCATGTGATTAGTTTTGTTTCAGAATGGGAGGTCCAATGCGTCCAATGCAGCAGGCTAATATGGCCCCTCCGCATCAGCCACACATGCATCGGAATCCGCATTTATCCCATGGACAAATGCTGTCAATGCCCCCGCGCGCACCTCAGCACTTGCATCATATTCAACATCCAACGATGTCGCACAACAATCCGCGACATATGATAATCGATATGAATCCATCGAACAACACATGTAAGTACAACTTTTATGTTTGTACAGTACGACCCTTAGATGTTTGAGCTTATCACAATTTGTATCGGGGTCAGGATTTGCTTTATCTAAAAACACAGTTTCAGTTGTTCACCTTATCCTTTTATTTTCCTGCTCTCTCATTGTATATTTCAATTTCTTATATAAGACAAATACTTAGCACTATTTGTCAAAACAAGTTTAACATATTGAAATTTACTATCAAAGCTTTTTGTGTCGCTTTTATGCTGTATAATGTAAACTACACTAATGCACATCTTATGCATGGCATGTTTTTCACTACTCGTAGCAACCCATTGAGTTCAAAATTTGTTCATTTTTCATTTCTATGTACAAAACAAAAACATATTTTTCATTATTTTTGATAATCTTTTGGTTTATGATAAAAAAAAAGAACAAGACAAAATTATTAACAAACGTATCTTTTCAATGTTTGTCAGCATCCATTTTTTAAATTAACATTTGTTTTCTAAGTGTTTTAAGGAGTTTATTTAATTTTCAACGTTTCATCTTTGAACGCTTTTTTGTGCAAGTTGAAACCAATTTCTACCAAGTCGCATTTCTTATAATTCATTGTTATTCAGTAAAAACAAAGATGAATATTTATAATAATGTTTATATTTTTTGGTCAAATGCGATCAAAAAATTTATGAAAAAAGTAGTTCACTGTCCACTGAGAGAAATAAATTAACAGATAAATATAATTGTTTAAAGTTGTCGGTAAAAGTGAAAATAATAAGGTTAGAGAAAGGAAATCTTGGTTCTCTCGGTGCAGTACAAATCACAACATCATATTTGCTATCACATTTTTAATATTATTATGTTTAGTGCGTCGCATTTTTTTGTGCACGGTTGTTCTCCTTAGTCTGCTTAGTGGAACGGATGCGAAAAAATTCATCGAATTTGAATACGATCTAGACTATAATCTTATGGAAATTTTTGGTCCAACCGGGTGTGTTCAAGGTCTGTGTATTTTAAATCTCTACATACAAATCCAATCAAGTAAAACAATCAATCATTTACTTTTATGTTGACGAGATTCTCGAGATTCAAATCTAATTTTGATTTTGCATTGGATAATTATTACCTTGTATGTTTTATACCTTATTAATGAATTAGAAAAGAACTGTTCAAAGCAAAATGAAATGGTAATTTGATGATATAGAACATGGTGCATGAATAGTGTTTTGGTTGTACTCATGCATTTGCTGTCACTGAATGCTTTCACACGAATTGCCCTTCTCATTTCACATAAAACCCAAGCAATAATCATCCAAACTTAATTCAATCGAATTTTCAAAAAAAAAAAAAAAAAAAAAAAAAAAATCTCCATTGTGCGAGAATCCGAATTGTAATTAATGGACGGAAAACAGAGCCCGCGGATTTGTCGTCGCGGAAATTGAATCATTATGAATTTACGACAAAAAGTATATCGAATCGTTTTGAGATTGATCGATCGCGCGTTGGAGGATACTGCAAGACGAAGTGTTATAGCAAGCTCATTTTTCATCCGACAAATTCGTCGGTGCCAATGTGAAAGGCGTCAAAACGTAATTCATCCCGGCTAAAAATACATTTTACGTCAAGCCTCCGAATTTTTGTGATATTTTTTTTTTTCGTTTCGTCTTCCCCAGCCCGACGGTTGGTATCTGCCGTTTCAAATTGTGAATAACGATGTTGAAAAGTCGAAATATTTTTGGTGCCGAAAAGCCGCGGGGTAATCGCGGCGGGTTAGAAAAAGCGATCGGATTTCGATTCGATTGATAAATATCCGTAGGCCGTTCTCGCATCGCGTTACTAAATTTGCGTCCGGTTAGGTAAAGCACGCAGCGCCATCCGGCCGCTCTATTTTTGTTAAGGAAACACGCGCTCTAATTTTAAACCGGCCGGCATTTTATATGCCGCCATTATAAACGCGGATTACATAATGAGAGTTATGAGCAAAGAACGTGGAAACAAGAGTCGCGACGTGAAAAATGAGACAAAAATGGTGGGCGCTGAAAAAAAAGCCGAGAGAGAAAGAGAGTGTCAACTTTCGAGCGTTATTGTCAAATGTGGCCTGCCGAGCGATTTATGTCAGGCGTTCTATTTTTGTACGCAAATATGTCCGAAAATAAACAGGGCTTCCAAATCATATCACCGCCGACGGCGCTCGACGTCATATCGCTCTTTTGTATGATTGCAAATCCCAAAATCGTTTGCTTTCAATTTTGCCTTTGAATTTAATTCATGTTTTCTTTTCTAGGATACAGAGTGAAACAAACAGCGCTTTCCATCCCGAACAAACAAAATGAGGGACGACCAGAAATTCGCCCGTAACAGAATTCGTTTAATTTTGGCTCGCGGCGGATAGGAAACGCGCCTTTTGTAAAACACTGTATGTCGTCTAATCGGGGCTTGCACGCTAATCTACTTTGACAAACAAAATTAAATCACGATGCCGTGATAAGGCCCTAGGTGACACCGCATCTGCAACTTACTTCCTGCAAGAAGAGAAAGTTTTTTCGTTAGACTCGCCTGCTGGACAACGTCGGATGAAAATAAGTCGCCCCAATAAGTAGTTTTATACTTACACTTCTTCGACCTCCTCCTCGCTGCTGTAAAAGAAAAGGTACAAATGTTAATCATCACATAAACATGCTGGATTTAAAAAAATTTTCAAAAAAATTTAAATACATCAACAGAAAGGTTTAACGAATTAGAAAATTTTTTGATAGTTTATTATTTCATTCCAGTGAAAAACGTTAATCAAAATTAACATCTGATAATAAATTGACACTTAAACATTGAGAACAGTTTGGGCTTGTTTTTTGAATGAACGTTTTTGAGTTAGAAACAAGGGGGGGAGAGAACAAATAAGAACGCCGAGGTTTATTTTCGATCCTGGAGAAGACTAAATTAGGGAACTTTAAACTCTGGTGTAACATTGGCCGAGTTCCAAAAATAGAACATTTTGACAAATCATTATCACCGACTTATGTAATGTTAAAAACCTTAACAGGTGTATGGAAAATTGGTCCCACCAGGAAAGGGTTGGAACGAGGCTTTTTTTTTTTTGGAACGAACATTTGTCTTGGTAAAGTAGCTGATCCTTACGTGATACGAAAGTTCGCGCCTCATCTTTGATCTCAACTTTGAATTCGCTACAAAAGTCTTTGAATATGAAAACGTTCATGATTGTTTTCTTCGAGAATCTGGTTCTAAATTTAAATCGATGATGTTTTAACGAAAATACAAATTGACTGCAAAAATAACTTATTTACGGTAACGTTTCTCGGTGCGAATATTTCCGCCGAATTATGTCATGATTTATGTGCTACTTACGAGTATTGTTCCTCCTCGTCGGACATGTTTGAAGTTGTTCAAAGCTGCAAATTATAAATAAATTGTGTTATTTTAAATATCGAAGGAAATTCGTGTTCAATCTTCGTATACTTCCGTCATTTTTCAAATCAATTTTTCGAACGTTATTGCAAAATCTTGAGAACTATATTTGAAACATGCTAGAAAAGCAAATTTGAAAAATTTGAGAAGATTCAAGAGATTTGAAAATCAATCCAACCTTTTTTGATTGATCGTTGAATAATAATAATTTACATAAACATGATAAACAAAGTGAAGTTTAAAAATAGGCAAGTTAATTTAGTCGGTTTTTAACGGCGTGTTGGTGTCGAATCGAATGGTGGATTAAGGCAATGGCGGACGCTTATTAATAAACGAAAACCGATACCCCCGTGGGAGGTGCGCGCTCAAAAATCTATCAGACCAATCTACGCGTTTGAGGAATGATAAAAGTGGGAGAATGCCGAAAAAAAGATACGCGCAGCAGCAAAACAAGTGTAATCCGATATCCGAGCGCGGAGACAGTTTGCTCACCCTGGCCGCAAGCTCGACGTCGCAAGCTCTATATGGAGCCGATCCCTTCTTACTCTTTGCGCTTTTACGACCCTAATTTTAGATACCGAACTCCATCGCAACTTCTTTGGTTCTTCACTTTCATCGCACGATATACCCTTATCAAGAAACCCGTTCTTTTTAAAACCACAAAAACAATGTTTACAAAAATTCCAAACATTTTTTTGTTCAAACATTTTTCATAACAAAATTTCAGATAACAAAGTTACTAAAACTGGTCCAAGGGACAAAAAACATATAGCAAAAATGGTATCAAAGTATTGTGAAAGATGTGCTGCATCAAACCAGGAGAAAAATGATAATCGAAAAAATGGATCCGTGTTGGTTGGCAGGTGAACCGGTTCCAAACCAGAAAAAGGGTTTTTTTAATCCTCGACGCCATCTGTCGGTGGTCGGTCGCAGGTCCGCCATCGCCATAAAAAACTTTTGAAAGTACCACTTGAATTTGCAAATGACACAGAGATATCACACCAGTCGACACGCACTGGACACCGATGTGAACCGAAGAACCGGAGGACACGACAGGAACTTACACTTGTAGCCTCAGAAACTATTGAAACACAAGTTTCGGGTGCCTCTCGGTTGGCGAGAGTGGCTCTGAGACACACGTGCACGAGAGCTTTATCCGTTGGAATGTGAAGTCCACGATACCCTCAGTAGCTCTGAGGTCCGAGTCTTCGCCCGGGACGTAAGCAAAACTCGGTCCTCCGCCTCCGCCGCGTTCTTCGCCTCGCCTTTTCTTTCGCGGTCTATTAATAATGCACTATTTATCTCTATTTCAACAGACACCGGGCGCAGGCGCGACTTGATCCTGACGATTCTATTTCGGTTGACGGAGTTCCCTACGATCGAGAACGCGCCTCCTCTCGGCTTCTTTCGCTACGATTTCTGTCATACCGAAAACAGTTCTTGCGCGTCGTCAAACTTTTTATATTTTTTCCTTCTTTTTTCTTCTCTTCTTCGTTTTGCAATTCCCAAAAGAACGTACGAACAGATTGGAGCAAATTTGCAAAACCGATTGCTCGGTTGGTCCACTGAGTTTTTCAACCGATTTTTAATTTTGCTCTTTTTTTCTTGGTTTTTGTTTTTCGGTAGTTTTGGTGGCGAAAAAAGTAAGGTACTAAAATGGGATTTTGTAAAAACGAGCTGTGGTGGGGACGTGACAAAAAATTTTCCGTTGGGATATTTTTGACCGGCAGAGAGGTTACGAATAAAAAAGAAACGTATGAAAAAGTAAAAGTAGAGCTCGACGAAAAAACGAGGAGCGTATGGTTGCGTATCAAAATTTTGAATCGATTTCCCAAGTTAAACTCAACGACTTGGTATTGTGTTATATTTACATTATATTATATAATTAGAACTTGTGTATATTTCCGACTCAGCATTTCATGATCTTTCATTTTAATTTCGACCTCAAAGTTTTCACGCGAAATTGTAACCCTTTTTTTGCGCAGAGATAGTTGGCTAATTGTGACAGCTTGGGGTAAATGTGTCAGTCGAATAATTGTGTTGCTTTGAAAATGAAATTTGAAAATTCAAATTTCTAATTAGTTGATGAATAATTTTCATTCTGTCACATTTACCCCACGTGTCACAATTACTCCAACTGCCCCTTCAGCATTTTAAATCAACTTTATCATTCCCTTCACATTTTCAATTATATGATAAATACGTTACAGCATTTGTTATATCATTTATTGTTCCAAACATTGTTTTTTTTTAATCTTGTTAATTTATATTTGAAAAGGAAAAACATCGAAAGCTTTTCATTATTTTAAATGGTGTAACCATGACCGCACCACCCATTGGGGTAAAACACACACATGTATATTACAACGTATAAGACTCGATCTACATCATATTTTTTACAGCACTTTTTGAATATAGACTGAAATTACATTCAAAAAAAAAAAAAATCGCAAAAAGGAATTAATTGGTTCAGAATTTTCGGTTTCCAAAAATTGTGGCTGATCAAACGTGACTAGAAATGCAATAATTGTTTCACATTTAGATCAATCTGAGTCTTATTAGTCAACTAGCCAAGAACAAATTAAATCAGGATAACTCGATTATATCCCGACTATGCTTTAATCTGGTTATCTGCGACTAAATACGTTTGTTTAAACAAGACCGAACGTAGTTATAATCTGAAGAGACCCTGACCGGCACTATCTTACCATCCCACATTTCACTATCATGAAACAAACACTGTCCGTTCGGCTCCAAAAGAAGTTTGCATATTTTTGGCTCGAACTTTTTCACGTCAGCAAATTTTTCATAAGGGTAGTTGCGGCAACTGTGACAGCTGGGGTAAATGTAACTTTTGAAATTATTGTGTTTGCAAATTCAGTTTTCATTCAGTTAATTTATAATAAATTAATATAACTAATATAATCATATAATAAATATCTAAAATAACTAATAAAATAATATGATAAATATAAAATATATAATATGTAATATATTAATAAATATGAATGAAAATAAAATATATAATAATGAAAATGCATTTCATATTAATATAATATATAATATAATATATAATATGACACAATAATTACAATAGTAAAATTAATTTTGATAAACGAATTTTTTCAAAATATTGTCAGAATTTAATTATCAGAATTACCCAAACTGCTTTCACATAACCCATCAAAAAATGCTTTGGTGTTTGTCTAGATCATCTAAGATGTTTTTTTTATATCTAGCTCGTAAGAACGTGTATGTCATCAGTAGACGAGAGTATTTTCGCGTTGTTTATCGCACATTAGCATGGTTCGAGAGAGAATGTCATTGGCAAACATTTCGAAACTCGAGCGAGATCTAGCGGAGATATGTGATGTATCGAATTCAAGTGCTTTTCCATTTGCGCTGATTTTCAATGTGTCAGAAATATTGTACCGAAAGTTGTCCCGCAAATGGAATAAAATTGTCGGCGCGCCAAGGATGTTAATTAGAAAAGTTTGACGAAATTTCAAATTCAGATACACGTCTTGGACGAGAGGAAGCGCAGGCTTTGTTCAAAGCCATCCCACCAATTATTAATTTTCACTACGAGAAAGAAATTTGCATTTTTTAATTTCAAATTTTTTTCATAATTTCTTACTTAACATTTGTTCTCTGACTTCTGTATTTGTAATCGCCTTTCCTTATTCTTTTCTTAATTTCTTTACCTCCAATTCCTGACAACTTTTAAAAATCCACGATCCCTTTGGGAGTTTACTAACTGAGCCATTTTAAATCCGCGACTTCAAAAATTTATTTAATTTGAATTGCAGATTGATATAAATGTTTCCTTAAGTACCCACACAGGGTCAATATTAAATTTCTTCCTTCTTCCATCTGTCTGTTTTTAGTATTTTAAACTAATTATTTAATAACAGCTTAATTTTAGTTCATTTTATCACACCTTTTTCTTCTGTTTAGAAAATGTCATTGTCCGTCAGATGTCTTTTTTATGATAATTCACTTTTAAGCCGTCGCTTTTATGACATTCAAATTCCATCACGAGGTGATAGAATTATTCTAAAATATTTCATGTCGTTCAACAGAAAGAAATTATTTACTTTATTTTTAATTCAAGTTTTTTTTTTTTTTTCATTTGAAAATACAGACTCCTTGCGACATTTTAATTTTTAATTTCGTTTTAAAATTTAACAGCTATTGATTCGCACCGATTCCAATGTACAAGCAGTCCGCTTTGATTTGACGGAAAATAGTTGCCCACGCGGAATGACACAGTTTTTCAGTCTGCATTTTCTAAATTTATTTCTTATATTGGGGAAAAAATGAAATCTATAGTTAGGCGTCACACATTGTTCACCTTCAGAAATAGAGACCAATCCCATTATCGGTAGCATAAGAACGATCTTATTTGTATGAAAATGACATTGATTCCCAAGTTGCAGGATACAAGAAGCAGTTTCAACGAAACTCAAACTTCAAATTTGCACATAAACAAATACTATGGGATTTCTATGTAAAATTCTTCTATCTACATTTTTATCTATCTTTTTTCTCAGCCCCCTATTTGCAAAACGGAAAAAGTTCTAAAAAGGACTGAAAAATGGATTACAATTTAAACGTACATTTCGAGTTCATTCAATCACTCGAATTATCAGGCTTTGACTCTTATCGTCAGAGACATACCGTTCCATAATCTACAGCCAGTTGTCTAGAGGATTCTGATAAATGTTCAATGACATTGAGACAGTTACACATTGTGACAAATGAGACACTTGATTTGAAATCAAATGCACACCCATTTCCTCCTATTATTCACTCCAACTCGCACATCAAGCTGAACTGAAACAGAGGACAAAAAAAAAGAAATCAAACTCACAAATTCAAACTATGACGAATTCCAAGACAAATTCAACTGGAAACATTTTGAATTAAACCTCAAGATTAATTAAAACTTTGGTCCGAACTTGTTTTTTTTGGTTCATCCCGAGGGCACCAATCGTCTAATAAATTTTCCAATTGGAGAACAAGAAAGCCCCTGGAGCTGGATCTGGAACGCGGGCCTTTCTCGTACAATCCATGGCTCCATATATGGCGAGCAGCACGCGGGGGAAGGGGACACAAAGTTGCCCGTGGCATGTCACTGTTCGCTCTCGTGCATCCAATTCTTGTTGAACAAAGTTTGTCCAATTAACGCCGACGAGCTCGTCACATACCTGAGTCGATTTATTCAAAATTTATTCGACACCGGGCCAGATACAATGGCTCATATCGACCCGTCGATACATCGTCCAACGTTTTGGTCCAACGTTTTATTTGATCAACGTTACAAGCACTCGGTCGCTGGCAAACTGCAAACTCATGTTTCAATATTTTTCCACCGGTCGGTGTATACCCAAAAGATGATTTTTTATACATTCAACACACAGTTGCAAAATTATGTAACAACTTTTGACCCGCGTTACCGAATTTCCAATCCCACAACTCGGTCGAAATTACGTGTTTAGTCAATCGAAAAGTATTATCAAGCATTATTTATGAATTCGTTCTGTTTTCGAGTCGATTGGCAATAAATAAATAACCGATGCGCTTTCAGTCCGTTTGTTTTCTTTTAACGATTAACAGTACATTTCAAATGCAAACCCCCAGCCTGGTGCAATTAAATTAACATTTATTATTTCTACGAGGTAGTACAAAAATATAACCACGCGAGCTACATGGAGCTCAGGTTTTATTCAAAATTATTGGTTTCTTGAAAGGTCGATCTCTGCAGCCGAATCGTAATTGGCCAGACTCCTTTCTGCCTCCGAAACCACCGCCTGGAAATTGGGATAAAAAAGTTATAAAATTTGAATAAGCTCGAGGAGAGAAAAAAAAGAAAGAGGGAACACAATAACAAACATACCGAGTCTCCTGGGCTTCCATCCCTTCATGATTCGCTCGCATTCGAAGTCGACCAATAATTTATAACCTTTGAGAACAGCGTCGGTTGAGTGCCTTAAAGCTCGCCGGGCATCGTCCTCTGATTGCATTTCCACGAAACCATATCCGAGAGAATGTCCGGTCACGACGTCGACGATGATTTTCACCGACAGAACCTTTCCCCTCTTCTCAAAGAACTGAAACAAAAAAGAGGCAACAAATGTTTAATGAAAACGTTGAAAGTCTTGGCTAAAAAGATAATGTTTCGATTATGACTGTGGATGTTTGCTAAAATTATGCCGTAATGGTAGTAATAAGATTATAAGGTATTACTCTAATTAATTCGTACGATCCGCATTAAGTAAGACCGATGGCGGATACGTACACAAACACCACAAAATGCATAATTCATGAAGCTTAGCAGAAAATTGAACTAAGCCCATCATCAATAAATTTGCTTTTTTACGGTTGGAGCTAAAAAAGGCGAACTTCAATAATGCACGATCAATTAAGCGGAAAGTCGCCGACGGGTTTTAATTAACCATTTTCGAGCCCATCTTTTGGGCTGAGCGAAAAGAAAACAACTCGCTCGGCGATCGTCAGCGGAGCATAATTGAAAAGGGAGAACGCACATCGCTCCGTAGGGCATCGCAGACATTTTTGAATAGATATGTTTGCAATTTCGATTTCCAATAATTCCCTGTTGTTTTAATGAAATTCCTCGGCCAGTACATATAGAATTTTCAATTTTAACGAAAATCTGCATAGCGTCCGATTTTCGAAACTCCAACAGTGTACGAGCATTCTTTTTTTCTCCTCCGTTTTTTGTTTAACCGAAACAAACTGATATCACGGAGGAAAAAAAGAGTACATTTTCAATTTGGAAGAATAACATTAAATTTTCATGACGCGTAAAAATTTTATGAAACTAAAACACAAAACGTATGAATAAAGTTATTGATGGGTGAAGAAGGTTGTTAAAAAGTTATGCCGTAGGTTGAATTACATTTTTTTAATTCATATGATAAATAAATTTCATAAAAACAAACTAATGAAAGTATAGTGGAAGAATAAATTTTAATTCTAGGTTGAAAGAGATTTCTTGTCTCGTGTTTTTTTTTTTTTTCCTATCGGATCGAAGTCTGTGGGTATTTAAATGTAAAAATAGTTGAGTTACAGAAATATACCTCTTTTAAATCTTCTTTGGAAATGGAAGGTCCAAATCGGGCGACAAAAAGTGTCCTTTGCGGCTTGGATTTTAAACCGTGCGGTGGTTCGTAATGCGCTTCTATGGCACGACTGATAGCTTTATCATGTGGTTCGGTGTCGGTACCGTCGATGCTACCAGCCTTTAATGGGTCATATTCCGTTGCGTATGGCTTCCAATTTTGCAGTTTGTTATCCTAAAACAGTAATCAAAACCGTTCAGTTCAATGGTCACAAAACATTAGTTAAACTCAAACACACATTGTTCTCTACTTAATTTTTCATTGTAAAGTAACAACCAACAATTTTACATTAAAACTTTATCGTGACATTTTCCTATCAATTTAAAAACTTTTACACAAGTTTTAAATGTGACTCAAGTTATCCACGTGGATCATCCACGAAATGGAACTTAAACAAATATGAATATATTCTGCTTTAAAATTTTACAATAAAACTGTTCTATCATATCTTACTATAAAATATTCTACTATTAAATTAAGCTCAAAATTTTTACTATACAATTTTTAACAACGAGCAATTTTGCATAAAAATTTTAGCATGACATTTTGAAGTTTTACTATGAATGTTTTACTATAAAATCCTACTATGAAATTAAGCTCAGATTTCTTTTGCTTCGTAACTTTTACTATGCGATATCCACTATTAAATTGTACTTTAATATTTCACAATAAAATTCTACTGTAAAATGTAACTGTAAAAATTTTTTTATGAATTTTAATTTAAAATTTTACTATGAAATTTTACCTAACTTTAAAACTTTACTATGACATACTAACTTTTAAATTAATTTTTCCTTTTAAATTCATAGTGAAATTTAACTTCAAATGAACAACATTAAATTTTACAATAAAAATGATATCACGAATGACTTTTTTATAATCCTAAAATTAACCCAACAGCATAGTAAATTTACATCAATTTTTTTTCCAAACACATAAACTGTGCTCGAAAGTTTCGCTTGAAACCAAACGAAAGTTTACACGTGTTAAATCATTTCGGCTAAAAACACCTCGGTCAAATTATTTTAATTTGATTAATGTACGAGCGCCGTACCACCGCAGCGTTGTCGGCGCGGAACGTATAACTTGGTTAAACTCTGGTTCTATAAAAAAAAAAAGAAGTATTTGGTATCGAGCATGAATACCAATTTTAGCGGCGTAGGTTTTAATGGAGGACAAAACAATCATTAACAATATTCGATCTGTTGCAAACCGCAATTTAATACCCGGGGAATGATACCCCGACAAATAAATAAATAGCGGACTGCGTGCAAACCAACGTTCCAGTTTCGATGTTATTGTTACCAGGCGAAACGAAAATCATTTCGGTCTCGCGTTTATTTAAACTGTAAAATTAAATAAGTAACAGGTGTATTATTTTTAGTCGCCGAATTCATTTTAAGGTCACTGTTTTGTTCCTCTCGAAAATTCATTTCGAAATTGTCAAGTTGAAAATTTTATTTTGTAATTTTAATGACAAACAGAAAATTGAGTCCAGTAAGGTATCGACGAATTTAACATTACGATCCATTTGTTTTCCCCTCTGTTTAAATGGCGAAAATGTAATAACAAATGAAAGTAGTTGAAACTCAGTCGAACGTTTGTTAAATCCACGAAAAATGGTAACCCGTCGAAAGGGACGCGCAATGCAAACGGAAATTTATTTCCTAAGTGAATCATGGACCGGATAACAGTCGAAGTTTCGTTGAAAATAAATCCGAACCGAGTCGAGTCGGAAGAGCTCATTTGAAGGAGGAAAAATATATACAGGAACATCCTTTTCCATCGGTGTCGGATTTGCCATTACCGAGTTTGTTATCGAAACAAAAACGACGTATTTCGTTTGTACGAGCAAATACAACGACGAGAAAAATGTTGCCCGAGGTTTTTTGCCATGTGAAAATCGTTGAAATTAATCATGCAACGAAAGCTCAAAAAAGTTCGAAATTGTTCTTGAAATAAGGGGACGGCGTTAAAAATCGCTGTAAAAGGTGGTTTTTCATCAAAGCCGAAAGTTCCTTTGACTGGGCTTTTGAATTTCCGGCCCTTTTACTGCTTCGGCCCCTGTGCGTTTTGAAAAATCGATAACCAGACTTCAAACGCTGAATTTGTTGTTAATTTTAAGAATTTGAGAAACGCGCGATCAGCAGCAACACTTTACAAACGACCGAGTGCCTTTCGTCACACCCATTTGTAATTCATTTATTCCGGAATTGCAAAATGTGTCTAAAAATATCGGATACAAAATATATATATACATTTTTTTCTTTCTTTTTTTTTTTTTGTATGAATATTTATCAACCCGTGTCATTTTAGAGTATCGATGGGTCGCCGAGGAAATTTATTCGTACTGAAAATAAACCGAAAAATGTTGTTTTCATTTTTTGTCTTAGGTTCCACTGTTTTGCAGTGATAATAAAAGGGAAAGTTGGAATGTTGAGAAGACAAGGTTGCAAAATTGTTGGAAAATTCGAAGGTCAGTAGTGTGTCCACCCCGCGTCGGATTGTAGCTCGGCGAAAGTGTGTTTTGATAGTTGAGTTGATGATTCAGCATTTACCATAAGGCACAATGTGATACGTTTATTTCTGACTTTTGTTCGTGCCGCTTGCCAAAAATGCATACAACGTAACTCTGAAAATATATAAACGTCACGAGATCCACCGTGCATACTCCCCCGACCAGATCGGCGTTTTCGTCAGACGTACCAAGATGAGACGTTTAATCCACAGCTTGGGAGAAAAAAGAGTGCAGTATAGAAATCAGGCTTGTATTTTTATTGCCATTCAAAAGTGTCAGTTGAAAGAGATACAAGTGAAAAGATAAACGACACAATGTAAGCCAAATGCAGAATAAAGGGAACATCAAGATATTCTCAAAGCAACAAAAAACATCTGTTTGCTATTTTATTACAAAAACTGAATGATCAAAAGGTTTGAGCACGGTGACTCTTTTTTAATGCATTTTAGATTTTAGCTGAGGATGAGAACGGATGAGAAAGATTCCAGCAAGTCAAATATTTAGGCTAATAAAATTCGAGGGCCTGATTGTTATGCAGAAAACAATGAGGAAGATACCGATGAATAATTCTAACGTAAGAAGAGATTTTAGCTCTGAATTGAGCCAATGCCAGCTGTTCCCGCTTATCTTTAGGCTGATAGATCAACCGTAGCTGAACTGAATCCAGTTGTAATTGTTTCGTCGTTTGAAAATCAACAAAAACTGCCGACTTGAATTCTCATCAATTATTTGTATAACATTAATAAGACTCCTTATATTCTCCTGAATTCGATATCATGGAACAATCCTAAAACAATAATTGCGAATTAAAAATGAATATGAATAATTTTAAAACGATAATTAAAAAAGATTGAAAAATAACAACCATATTTATGGTCAGTATGAACATTATGTGTTTCCTTTTAGCAGAGACGAATGTCAATCATACTTCTTGGTAGTGAAAATGAAACAATTAAATATAACTTGAAACTGTAAGTTTATTAGAATATTTCATCGGAACGTTTTGTCATAACCGAAAAAACTAACTGAATTGAACCCAAATAAAGATTCAATTTTTGAACTAATTTATTGAATATTTGTTACAAAAGTTGACAATATTGGACAAAATCGATCACCAAACGATATGGTTGATTAATTTCTTTGTAAAGGATAATGATAGAAAACGGCATTGGTACGTTTACCTTTTAGTTACTCTTTGATGCAAATATAACTCGATATTCAAAATTAAAGTCTGTCTAGAAATTCATCCAGATAATGGATAAAGTTTGAAACGTCATGAATAATAGTTAGAACAACAAATTTAGTTTATAATACAAATTTCGAAGGATGATCAATACTTTAGCATTGGTGGTTGATCTAGTAACGGCACGATATTAATAGACAATGGATATTATTTGCACAATTGCTGAATTTTCGCTCACGCCGCGGTGGAACGAACGTCGAATCAATTTTCCACATCTAAATAAACAACTGATGGCGTGTCTCTGATGTTGTGTCAGGCCAGATGTTGTGCATAATATAGTTGCTAATTTGTTGATTGAAGGGGTTGATTAACCTGGAGTGTTTCTTGAATTCAAAACATGATTTTAGCGTATTTCGAAATACGCTTAATATGTTTTCGGATAAATTAATTAGTATTTATCATTACTATTGAATAAATTCAAAAACGTCAAATTCAATTTATCTATTTACATGGACACATTATGTTTTTGACAATAATGTTTATCAGTTTTAGAATTACTCAGAAGTCATTTCATGTAGAAGAATATCATAACAAAAACATAACCTAGAAAATGATAAATTTGCATTTGTAAGTTACATAATTTTAGCAGGTTTAACATGTAATAATAATAGTGTTGAACAATATTTACCATTTTGGTGTGTTAGAACTTTGTTTATACTGCATAAGAACTTGCTTAATTATTCACATCCATTTCCACAACTAAATAAGTTTGACACTAAAACACCGGCTAAATAATTAACAGCTACTACAAAATGACTAAAATTTGAATACATTATTAATACGCGGTGATAAACTGAAGTGGTTTTAATATTTTATAAGCCACACAACAAGTTTTCTGTTTCTTAAAAACATTTTGGTTTGTTTTGATTGTTAGATTTCCCCCCAGCTAACTTCAGGTTGGTTGTTGCAGAACGCAAAATTTATTCAAAGGTTGGCAGCATTGCAAAAATGATATTTTGAAAAATACCTTTTCATACAAAATTTAGTTACAAAATCAAAAAGGAACTTTTTGCACTATCTTAAATAATAACATCTGTGAAAAATTTTTATTTTCAATTTATATGAAAATTTATGTAGTTTCAATTATACTAACATTTTCAATATTTTTTCCCAAATGTATCAAAATTTGCAAGAACAAATTGCAAAATTTTTTTATTGAATTTTCAATTATGGAATGATTGATATAATTTTGAATTTTTTTTTACACATTGTTTATGTTTTTTTTTTAAATTTGATTATCCAATGCTGCCAACTATGAAAAAAAATTGCGTTCCGCAATAACGTGAAGTTGATGCACAGTGCTGCTACCTGGAAAATTTAGAAAGATCAATCGGCTCAACATGGCGATGTGAATGTGTACGACAATTCACTAATGCTTATTTTACTGTGAACAACAACCAAAAGACGACATGCAACTCTGAAAGCCGGTGTTTACACGTTCACGTCATCTGTCAAAACAAAATGGATATCCGAGGAATTGAGATCACCAACCAACTCAGAGTAATTAATTTATAAACAGCTGATCGAATCGTCCCCTCATCTCAAATTTCAATCAAAAACAAAACCGATAATTTCACACAAACCATCGTCCCAATGTTATCGTACATTTTCTCTCGACTTTCCAATCGAACCATTTTTATTTTTTATCTGAAAATTAATTGAGGTTAGACATTTCAATTACGATAAAGTCAGAAATAACTCAAAGGCTCTAAAATTAGTCTTACACTTTATGAATCGTCTGGGATCATACTCTCCAGCCGGACTTTTTTATTGTTTACCACTTTTCGTTTAAATTTTCATCGACAATTATTTACACCCCAATTGTTGCATTTTCAGAGTGCCATTCGAGCGAAGCTCCTGGAGTTAGGTGTGCGATACGATGAGGAGCTGCCGGACTACATTCTGGTGATGGTGGTAAACAAAAAGTCACGTCAGCAGATGCACGAGGACCTCCACCTGTTTCTGGAGGACAGCACAACGCCATTCGTCGAGTGGCTGCACGACCAGGTGTTGAAGAAGCTCCAGAAAGTCACTGTGGCAAAACGAAAATCGCGCGAGCTCGTGCCGTCAGTCATCGTCAAGCAGGAGGAAGAGAAAAAGAAGCGGAAGGCTGCGACGTCCTTCCTCGAGGACCAGGAGAAGGACGACAAGGAAGTTGTGCAGGCGTCGCTGCAGCTTGTCAGCAGCACAGTTCAGGAGGAGGAAAAGAGTCCGGAGAATGAGATCTCACAAACTCCTCCGACCAGTTCGATCCCTGACGAGGTACCGGCCGAGTGTCCTGTGAAGGAAAAGGACACCAGAGAAAGAGACGAGAGGGAAAGAGAGGCGAGTCCGAAAAGACGCGAGGAAGATGGCGAGGAGTCGCGAAAACTCAAGTCTAGCGTTATAAAACCGAGGATCACTTCTGTGGTTTCTGTAAAAACTCGTCTGGGCGCCTCGCCCAAGGGTAGTTTCAAAGATAAGAAGTATGATTCCAGGGAACCGATGTCGATTCGACACAGGGAGGAGAAGCTGCAGAGAAATTTTCCTCGTCGAGGATCCAGGTTGGAGCCTGATTCTAGTAGGAAGGACCTGAGAAGTCGGTTGGGCAACGCCAAACCGGAGGCTCCCAAATATAACCCGGTTCGGTCGAAGGAGAAGGACGTCAGGGACCGACTGGGACAGAATCAAAAATTGAAGGAGGATAAAGAAACGAGGAACGTTAGAAACAGACTGGGCCCGATGAGGAACCAGAATTCGAAGATGGAAAAGGAAGAGGAGGAGGAGGAGGACGAAGTCGTGGGACCGGTGAGGTCGAGGATCATCGCGGTGAAGTCTGTAGCCCAGGAGAAGACTGCTGTGCAGGAAGAAAACGAGGAGGAGGAGCTGGGCAAGCTGCCCAGCAAGGTGATCGTGACCCCCAGACCGCTGAAACCGCTACAGCCGGCTCAGAAACGCGCCACGAGGTCGCTGTTGTTCCGAGCCATCGCAGAGGCTAACCAGTCGGTGGTGATGCAAAAAAATCCGGAACCTGCGATCACGGTGAGTTACAGAAAGGAGAGGTAACTTTTTTTCTCCAGTTGGAGGCGACGTTTTGTAAGATAGATTTAAGGACAGGTAAATTTAAGCGCGACGTTAGGATAAAGTATAAATTAAAATTTAACAGTTACGCCGGAATGAATGGAAGACAAAATTGAAGAATAACATTCGGAGACATTCATTGTACACGTTCAATTTGGAAATGTTATAAGTAGTTTGTAATGGTTTTAAATTTTAGGATTGGTTTTTTAAGAATTGTAACTCGAGTTTCATTGAATAATAAAACATCATTTTTTAATAAGAATGACAAATCCCTATTTATTATTGAAAAAACCCGATTGAAAAAACTGTTTAAGAATCTGGCCGATTGATTGTCAATCAGTGATTTATATGAACGGAAAGGAAATCGAAAGTAGAAAATAATTTTGTTTCTCAGTCAAAGAATTTGATCAGTTTGTTTATTAGTGACCTTGATTAATCGAAAAATTGTCAATCTCGTTAGGAAACCAAGCCAGTATCCACACGCTTGAGATCAACAGGAGTGAGAGAAATAAGTAACAATTTGTCGGTTTGTTTGGATGAAAAAAGTCGGTTCGTTATGGAGAAAATCCAAGTGGAAGTTGTGAGGGACGAGGATAATAACAAATGTGACAAGAATTGTAAGTTTGAGTATTTAATTATTTGAAATGAGAAATTCATTAATCTAACTGAGACTTTTTTTCGTTCAAATTCCAGTCGACGAGCCCAAAATAACTGACGAGCAGATGGGCGTTGTCAAGTCGCTGTTCAATAGAGGAGATGAGAGTCAAACTTTTCTAGTTACTCTGAACGGTCACAATGATGAATCAGACGCAGAATGGATGGAAGAAAATGAGGATGAGGGACTGGAAATGCAGGTAGGAACATTTTATCTAAATGAAAAAGAGACAAATATATAATAAAAACAGAACAAAGTTTAAATGATAAAGTATGAGATGTAATGACAAAATTTATATTTTCAGGTGAATGAAAATGACGATTTGACAGTATTAGATCAGCAGATAGAAGACTACGAAGACGAGGACAAGCACTTGGACGAAAATGTTTTATTTAAAAGTGAAAATACTTTAAAAAGCGATCGGTTAAGGTTCGGAGATAAAGAGGAGAATCAGAACATAGAAAATGAAGAAGGAAGAATTGTTAAAAAACGAAAACTCAGTCCGATTGTTTACACGAGATCGCCCAGTCCGAAAGAGGTCAGTGTAAAGTTCGGACCTTCGTTACCACCTAAACGTAAGTACATACTTGAAACTTGAAATAATATAATCAATAAATAATGAATTTCTATCAAAAAACTAAGATTATACATTAGTTACAATTTTAAATTTATACTTTTCAGTTAAGAAACCCATGATTGACTCTAACACTCTGGTGATAACAGACAAATCAAAAGAAAAGTGTCGGTATTGGCCAAATTGTACACTCGGACTCAAATGTGCATATTATCATCCGACAATTTTATGCAGGTAAATGCGCAAAAAACTGATTCTTTAGGGGAGAGTCAGGACGTTTCGACAATTTGTATTAAAAATAGTAAATAATGATTTTAAAAATATTTACAAATTGTATTCATTTAGATACTTTATGCCGAAATACGGAAAATTTTCCAAATTTTTTCGGAACCTGGTGCCCAGTACGAGTGAATTTTGAAAATTTTTTGTCGAATTTCAGTGCCCAGTCTCAGTAAATTTCAAAAACCTCCCTCCACCAATTGGAACTTTCACCATTCTTTTTTCTTAACGATATAAGTTCTTGAACTTAACTATGGTGCAACTTGAACAACTTACTGGATCTCCGTTCTAGAACAGTTGAACTTTTATCTTCTGGTAGGTCTGCAAGTAAGAAACGTGCTGATGACTGCCGAACATGCGCGCGTTACTATTGCGGATCACCTGAAAAACTGCATGCTTAATGCAACCCGGTTCTGGTAAGCATATCAGAGAATGTTTGGGCCGGAATCGCAATTGCAAATCCAAACCTCAAAGCTATTGAACTAACCGACCTGAGTAATAGCCACCGCGTATGCACACAAGTATCGTGTGATTTTGGATCATTTTATTTTGTGAGCATTTACTTTCAATTTCGTGAATCGACAAGAATAGGAATTGCTCAATTTAAACATGACTTGCAACGTCTTCAGGGACAAAAAGTGCTTATCGCTGCTGACGCCAACGCCAGATCGACCATGTGGGGAGACCGGCTAACCGACAAAAGCGGCGAGGAGCTTGAAGATTTTATCGCTTAGTACGATCCGTCTGATTCGAATGAGCCAGGCTCTCTGGCTCATTTGAAAACCATAGAGATGCGTCATTCATTGACATCACTATGGTAACACGACAAATGCTTCCGTGGGCAAGAAAATGGTCGGTCAAATACAACTGGACCACAAGCGACCACAGAGCAATCGTCATTGAGTTGGAACCTGAACAGCTCCAAGAGCAGCAAACTGTCAAAAAATTCAAACGTTACGATATCCGTCGCGCAGACTGGGATAAGTTTAAAGACAGACTTGCGAACATTCCTTCTACTTACAATGAAGACCAAGATATCTAACGTAACGTGGAATCCATAGTAAGCAGAATTCGAACTGTGGCTGACGCCGCCATACCTCGCCGGAGGTTGAAAGCTAGAACGGTATCTTGGTGGACCCTGGAACTTACGGGCCGGAAGAAACTCTCATATCCAACCTAGAGAGAGTATCAGGCCGCTAGTAGAAACCGGCTCGATGAAGATTTGATCGAACACAAAAAGCGTATCTACAAACGAATAGATCGCAAATACAAATCATCAAAACCACTCGAAGGGAGAGCTGGTGTCGACTCGTCAATGAATTTGACGAAAAAACGCCTTGGGAACTCCTATACAGGTTGGCTGTTGGCAAAACTAAGCAGCGGTACATGATGTCAAACGTGAAGTTGCCTAATGGAACGATGACATCAAATCGTCAGGAAAAGAATGAAGCTCTTTTGAACGTGCATTAACCTCGTGATCCTGAAGGAAACGACACAGAGCACCAGCGTAAAGTAAGATGCATCTGCAGGACAGCGCCGGGTGTGCCCGACACTTCCCCTTTGTTCTAGATGACCTGGTAACTGCAGTAAAGCGTCAGAAAAACCGAAAATGCCCTGGATACGACTTCATCGAAAGCGAGATTCTCAAAGTAGCATCGCCTTATGTCGGCGAGGATCTTTTGAAGTTGTAAAACAGCTGCTTGGAAACAGGATTGTTTCCAAGTGCCTGAAAGTTAGCTGAAGTGATAATGCTTCTGACATCACCCGATAAGGATGTTAAAGAAGGTGAGTCCTACAGACCGATTTCCTTGCTGTCAATACTGGGCAAGATATTCGAATGTATGCTTGCTGAAAAACTAACGCCAGTTTTCAAACGTGTTGATTTTGCATCGGACCGACAATATGACTTTAGGAGCCAAAGATCAATTGTGGACCGTATAAACAAACTGTCAAACTGGTTTTTCAGTTCGAGATTGTCGAACTGAAAAACCGGTCCAGCAAAAACATATTGGGATGACATTTGACATCTCCGGAGCTTCTGATAACCTTTGGATCCCATCGACACTACAGTGTTTTAGGGAACGAGGTGGCCTGGATAACATATTTCGTGTTTTATTAAGCTATTTCACTGAACGGAAAGTCCGCATGAAGGACCAGTACGTAGAAATGGAAATGCAAACTGAACTTGGATGTCTTCAAGGCTCAATTCTGGGACCCAAGTGCTGGTATCTTGTCTTTGATGATTGCTAAAACACTTTGAACGTTGAAGCTTTAAGAGAGTCGCTTACGCAAACGACTTGATCGTCGTTTTAGCCGGCGACTTGAGACTTCGAATTGAAACTCAAGGACGCATAGCCATCGAGGCGATAGAAGCTTGGTGTCTGAAGCAAATGCTCAAAGTCTTTGCCCAGAAGTTAGAAATGATTCAGTTCAAATATCCGGCGAGAATGAGATCTCACAATAGACAACTTATGATACGTCGGGACGCTCAAAGCTTGTGACTCGTACGATCTATTTGTTATCACGAAATTCACTTGGATAAAAAGCTGGCCGGCATGAGCACTCATGTTATTAAGCTTGAAAATCGAACGAAAGATCTTTTCAACTCGCTGGGAAAAATAGCAAAAGCAAGTTTGACTTGTCAAACGAGCGAAACAGGAGGAAGCTTCATTCTATTCAGCGACTAGCTCTCTTGTGTACTCTTGGATGGACAACTTTCCATGGAAAGTGGAAATGGATGGAAGTGGATGGATCTCGTCATGGAAGAATATGTGTGCACGCGAAGTTCAAAAATGGAGAAACCTTTTAAATTGGTGCTTACTCATATAATCTTGCTGATGATGTTGAACATAGAATAGCCTAAGTCGATATCCGAAGTTCTGCTGTAGAAATATAGCAGAATAGATAGGTGGCTTTAGACAAAGGTAGTTCAGACTCGACCACTACGCCTGTCAACTTATGAGCGAACATTGAAACATCCGTGAGAAACTCTGTTACTTCTCTCTTGTTCCCGACAACATCTGCAAATGCAGAGATGTCGAGAGTCTCGAACACATTATCTACGGATGCCCAAGACGCAGTAACACAAGTCAAAAACTGCCACTAGGACTGAAAGCAATTAATCACATGTAGCCGCTACCTACGCACCTACTCGTCTCAAAGAAATGCTTTCCTATATTCTAAAGGTTTGCACGTGCTGTACTTGAAATACCTAGAGCAAATTAAGAAGGAAAGGCAAGCGAACCCTAGAACATTGCTAACCGATCCAAACTAAATATTCCTTTTAGTAGCCTCCTGCTCACTGACTTGACGCTGTGAGTTAGTTGAGTTAATGTTCTACCGATTTGAACGATTTAAACTACTGACTTGAACTAACTTGAATTAACGTGAACTAATTATCATTTAAACATGACGCGATTCTGGTTCCAACTCCAGCTGGACAAGTTTCGTCCTTGTCCCAAGAATGTATGACGAACGTGTTGTAATGTATCTCTAGATACAACTAATAAGTCGGAGTAGCTTGGAGGGAGCGCCGTTAGTGGGCTATGACCCGTGATCCGCACCGGTCATGTGGTTATGTGCTACATTTCCGTCCAAGATAACTTCCTACCTCGAATGATGCTGGCTCGAATACGTACAGACGTCGGACTCTGGCGTATACTTAATGGAAAGATATCGCAGGTCGCACTTTTGCTATTGAACGTTCATGGAAAATACGTGCATTTGGATGACCATGCATCCCTGCGAGTCAAGACACACTCGGTCCAGTCCCTCTCTGAGATGCCCTTCTAGGTGTCAAAGCAAGATAATATAGAGTACAACAACATATCAGGATCAGTAAAGTGAGCAATGTGTTGTAGTGTCTAGACTTCGAATGAGTATATGATACACTTGGCTTGTTCTTCGACCTTATTGAGTGGCCAAGACAGCAAAATAATACAAAACCACGGGCGACGTATGTCATCCGAAGTACTTAGACTCTGGCTCTGGCCGGCTTTGAACGTCAACCACTAACGGTGAATAGTGGTACGTAGGGCGGAAGATATCGAACCTGCGAGCCAGAGCCACTCGATAATGCTTAGTCTTGAACGAGTGGCTTGTCCTCCAATTGGGTTACGACTCTGCGGGGTACAATGGGGTACCTCTAACATCTTGAACGTGAGCAGACTGTTTGCGTCAACGTGGACCCGGGTGAAGCGTGCTTCTCTTCCTTCAGAGAAACGTAACACAAAACTTCTCGTTTCAGTCGACGTCAAATCTTCCAACGTCCCAACAGTCTCGACGATCAGGCAAGTGCTAAAATTCTTAAAATTCGTCAATATAACTGTTCCAACTAGAACTTTTAAGATCGCCGGTCTTCCAGTCTCTCACATAGTTCATCTACCAGAAATTTTTACTTGCCAAGATCGATACTTACACAGAAATAGTAGCATTACTTAGAAGTGCTCGCAAATAGCACCTAATGCCGGTGGTTATAAGCTTACGTCCTCAAAATACCAGAAACAGCAGGGAAAATTATATATAAAAAAATCATTTGAAATAAATTATACAACTCAAAGACAAACTCGCTTTACTTCTCTTTCCTATTTTCATGGAAAATAAGGAAAAAAAGAGAAGAGAAAGTTACTTCAGAAAATTAAAACATTTTGACTTCTCGAAAAAAGTGGAAATGATTTTTTACATGAAATAAATACCACGGTATAAATCATACCTAACAGTTGCTTGAGCTTCATGAAGTTGATTTCTTGTAATTTCCCAGAATGTTCGAATTTTATCTCTCTCCAGTTGAAAAAAGTTGCACTCTTCTCTCACACGTTCCATTTCTTCCAAAATCTTTTTAGCGTAATGTTCCAATTGTTCGCGACTCATTTTAGATGTATCAGTTCCATCAACCGTGTCCACAGCTTTTGATTTACCTTTTTTAGGACCCTTGTAAGATTTAAGCCAATTAAAAATAACTTATAAGCTTCATCAGTAGTTGAATAACGTATATAGCACAACTTTAGAATTGGTTAATCTTTTAACTATGTATTTACAAAAATGCTGACACTAGAAAGAACAATATATCGTCGACCATTTACGGTGGAGACGCTAATATATATATATATTTTTTGTTTTTCAAATAAAGTACATACGTTGTAGTAAGAATTTTGTATATTTATATCTGTTCAATAATTTAAAAAGTTTTTGATTTTGTTTGAGTGAGTTAATAAGGGTATATGAGAGTAATCGAGAGTATATGAGGGTGAATGAGAGTAAACAAGAGTACATCAGGGTTAATGAGAGTAAGCGAGAGTAGATAAGGGTAAATGAGAGTGAGCGAAAGTATAGGAGGGTAAATGAGAGTAACCGAGAGTAGATAAGGGTAAAT
>JAAMPD010001578.1:0-22644 GCA_025266255.1 Trissolcus basalis | reverse complement strand
ATAAAAAACTGATGTGATTTTGTTTATTCAGTTTTATAAAAAAGTAGTACCTGCGGGACGTTTCGACAGTACCCTATGTCGGACGTTTCGACAAGGCGCTCAGCACGCCTATTCGTATTAAACACTGATTTTTACCTGAAAAATAAGTGTTTGTTGTCATTGTTGGTCATCAAAATAAAAAACTAAAAATTAATTGACTTCATTTATCGAGACGAAGGTTAGTAATTAAAATTTTTGTTACGTATTACATTCTTGTCTTTCTCTCATCTAAAATGATTTATTCTGTGATTTTTCGAAATGTTTAAGAAACATAATTATTTATAATAATTTTAATGCATATTGTCATGTGAAAAAAAAATTATTTATAATATTGTAGCCAACTCTTTACGCATCAATATTATTTGTCGAAACGTCCTGATAGACCTGTCGAAACGTCCAACACTGCCGGACGTTTCGACGGAAATGCATGTTCTTTCTATTATTTAAATAACAAATATTATTTATTTTTTAATCGTTCTGTAAAAATTACTATATGATCTTAAATGATTACAAATTACTATAGTATTTAAATTTATTAAAAAAAGTTTGTCACTTTTATAAAAAAAATTCGGAAAGTCAAAAACGTCGAAACATCCTGACTCTCCCCTACGTTCGTTAAATTTTTGACAGGTTGTGAAAACATTTTCGTTTCATTTTTATTTTTTTGCAGTGCATTCCCAGCGTGTAAATTTGGAGACAAGTGTGCCTACCAACATCCGAAGTGTAAATTTGGTACATCTTGCACAAAGATAGGCTGTATTTTTGTACACCCGCAACAACAGTGCAAGTATCACCCTTTTTGTACAAAACCAGACTGCACTTTCTTTCACCCGACAGTGAAACCTCCGGTACCGACGGCGATCAATCAACGTGCCAAGTTTACCTGGAGGAGACAGTAGTTAGTGATACGCAGTAATTAAATTGTACTTTTCTATGAATTTGAAGCAACACCCTCTGATGAATAAACGAAATTACCTTCTTCTTTTCATCATATGAAAATATTTATTTTATAGATAATAATTGTATTTATTAAAAAGTAATTATCTTAACAAAGTACTTTTTGAATTACAAAAGTTTTTCGTACTTTGCTTTCTTTTGTATTGTTATTGTTTTATAGAGAAGGAAATAAAACATCGTTTAAATGGAGATTTGTCGAACATTTTCCAGTTTATTTACATAGTAAGAATTCATCAAATTTTTATGTGACCACACTGTATTCAAATAATATATTTTTGTACGTGGAGAAAATGGATTATGCCAACATTTTGCACAGAGGTCAAGAAACTACTGAAAGTCGTTGCGAATTTAAAATGCTAATAACCTCTTCTATTTACATATTTGTAAATAATAGATGTTGTCATATTAAAACCTGGTGCGATTTTGAAATATCATTTGGTGCGCTTTTGTAACTTTTGTTTGGTGCGCTTTTGTAACAAAAATGACCGTTTGGTGTGCTTTTTTAGTCCACCGTATGCCAACATAACCATATACATACTGCATTGTTTCTTATCTTGCTTCTTATCATACCTCAGTCAGTTTGAGCGGTATGAATTTAAACAACATTGTTTCTTCACATCAACTGTGTCTCGATGAAACACCGGTCAAACCTGCTGGATTTCTACCCATAAAAATAAAAATAAGGTAATTTTATCATTTATAATTATTAAAAAACAATTTATTTCATGTTATATTGTTATGAAATATTTTCCTAGTTATATCTTGTTTGTTATGTTACCGAACCAATGATATGATGTATGTAACTTATACATAATCAATTTAATCATATCGTCGATGTTTAGATATTATTATAAACTGTGATTATAAAATAACCACTACCAAATGTGTCATAGCTTCTTTTTTCATTTTTTAAATGTTCTTTGAATCACACACAGAATAGCTCCTCATTATATATAGCCGATCAAATTGTATCAAAATGAAAATCCAAAGGCTGCTAGCACTTTCTCTTCTAATGTTTGTTATGGAAGCTTATGGAGGTGAGTCATAAATAAAATGTCACAACTACATTTTTATAATAAAAAGTTGAGAAAAAATAAAAATTGATCAAAAATTTTGTGCCAAACATTATTGTTAATATATTTTGTGAATCAACAGAGCACCGACCTATACCTCTTGTCCAAAAAAACAATAAGGGGATTTTCGAATCAAATATCGCTGAAGTGGAAAAAATTCTGCTAGATCCTGAAATTAAAGACTTGAAAGTCGCTATCATATCAATTACTGGGAAGTACAGAAGAGGGAAAAGTTTTTTACTCAATTTTTTCCTGCGGTACCTCAATAGTAAGGTAAAAAATTATCAAATACAATAATTATATACTATAAAAACAAATAATAATAATAATAATAACAAATGAAGAATCATTTTTTTCAAAAATGTATATTTATTATTTGATTTTTTATTTATGTTAAATTTTTTTATTCAACAGACTGACGGTAAAAATTTGGACAACTGGATTGGATCTGAAAATGATAAACTCGAAGGTTTCACGTGGAAGGTACAATCTGCAAGAGTAACGTCAGGAATTCTTATATGGTCGAAGGTATTTGTGACTGAGTTGAATAATGAAAAAGTCGCAGTCATTTTGATGGATACCCAAGGAACGTTCGACGATGACCACACTATGAACGAACATGCAAACATTTTTGGAATGGTCACACTTCTGTCGTCTTTTCAAATTTATAACGTTATACGTGATATAGAAGAAGACGACTTACAAGCTCTATCTGCTTTCACTAACCATGCAGAAAATTTTTACAAATCATCTGACGTCAAGGTGGGACAAAAACTTCAATTTCTAGTCCGAGATTGGAGTTTTCCTCATGAATTTCCTTATGGTTCAGAAGGTGGCAGACAGAACCTTGAAAAAAAATTGAACACCAAGGATCGCAAACCGGAATTCGTAGGAGTGCGAGAAGCTTTGAAATCGAGTTTTGAAAGTATCTCGTGTTATTTAATGCCTAGTCCAGGAAAAGAAATTGTATCGAATCCTAATTCTAATGGAAAACTTTCATCGATGGATAAAGAGTTTGTTAAGTCTATTAAAGAATATATACCGTTTGTCTTGTCTGAACAAAATTTAGAGTATAAAAAAAAATCAACGGAAAGACAATAACTGTAAAAGATTTTATCCACTTCGTTAGAAACTATGAGAAAATATTGACAAATGCTGATTTGAAGATCATGAATATTTTTAAGGTATAATTCATAAATACACAAGTTATTCGCGAATAAGTAATAAATGTATTTTGTTAATTGTTTGATACCTATTTTGCAGATGCAAAGTCAGTTATCTTTAGAATTAGCTCGGAAAAATGCTGCTGATCTTTACTCTAAAAATATGAATGAACAGTCGTTTTCATCAGTAGAACAAGTGTATGAATGGCATAATCTTTATTATAAAGAAGCAATAGATCTTTTTTATGAAACCAAAACAAAAGGATCGGAAGAACTGCAAAAGAAATATGAATCAGATCTAAAAAATGTAAGTTTCAAACACTTATTTATTATTATTAATTTGTTAAATATTTTTATATTATTTGTATCGTTTAATACTGTTTAATTTTTATTGAATTACTTTTTGTAGGATATATCAATTTTGTTTAACTCAATTAAGAGTCAGGTCAAATATAAAATTTTGAAAGAGAGTCAGGAAAAGCAACAGGATGAGATTAATAAATTTAACAAAAAATATTAAAATTTATTCTGAATACGGCTGGCGTCACAGTAGGTGCTATGGTTGCTGGCCCCATAGGAGCGGGAGTGGGAGGTAGCATATCTTACTTTTTGACTGATGATTGAACCAATTCTACTTGTAGCATTTCAAAGTATTTTGCAAAATATAAAATGTTTTTATTTTGCCCTTGGTCAAATTTAGCGTTGAAGCTATTTGTAAATGATTTATAATCAAATAAATATTCTCAATATCTTTTCGAATTGTCGTTCGTTATAATAAAAATTTGATTTAATTAATCAAGTGTTGAATTTTATTTACACATGTTTTTGATTTCGTACTTGTGTCAAACTTGACTGAATTTTAAGGAATAACTATGATTGCAAATTATTTTATAAAATGCTGATTAAATGAAAAAATTTAAGTTTAAAAGTAATTTTATTGATAACACAATTTTTGAAAGAATCATAATCTTAATTTTGAAAAAAGCTCGTACGGTAATTGAAGAATAATTTTTGTCAGTCGGTATAGTAGGGAGCTTTGATTCGAGCACCACCGGTGCGCATGCGCGACGACCAGTGCACGACCAAAGTGACAACAATCAATGTTGCGTACAAACTCCATGGTCTTGTGACGTACTTTGACGTAATTTCACAAATTTTACAATGGAGTGTGTACGCTCTGGCATTTAATCGAATTCATTTAGAATTTCGTCTAGTCACAAAAGCGAACAATTAACTGGAGCCTCAACGTCAGTTCAACACTTCACTCGACCATCATGGACAGTAACAAGGACGAATCCGAGAGGTGCATCGAGCTGGCTGAGCGATATATCGCGGAGAAAAAGTTTGACGAGGCGGAAAAATTCTTGCGCAAAGCAAAAAAACTCTACCCTAACAACAGAGTCGATGGTAAGTAGAACCACGTCACAAGTTCTCGTTTGGTCGTTTCGTCCAAAATCTTTGGCTCATTTTGACGTCAGAGATTGTGCATTGTGACAACTCATTATTTCTGGCCGGAGGTTTAGCTCGAAATTTGCAAATCCTTTATTTTTAGAAGTGCCTCGAATCTAACTTTGTTTTTATTGTTTGTATAATTTTTGTTGACACTTCTGAAATATTTCCAGACATCCTGGCAAAAGTTGCAACCCTTTCGAAACAAACTCCAAAGCCAGAGCCTGAATCGGACGTCCGACGGCGTCAAAATGCAAATGTCAACAAAGAGAATGTTCGACCAGCGTCAAGCGATTATACCAAAGAGCAGCTCGAAGCTGTCAAAAGGTAAACAAACATTGCGAAATTTAATGTTGACAATTAAAGTAAGTAAATTAATGAAAAAAATGATCATTCGTTGTTTCGTTTCAGGGTTAAAAAATGTAAAGATTATTATGACATGTTGGGTGTCACCAAAGAAGCAACCGACAGTGACATCAAGAAAGCTTACAAAAAGTTAGCCCTGCAGCTACATCCGGACAAAAATAAAGCCCCAGGTGCTGCCGAAGCTTTCAAAGGTAAAATCACTTAGGACGTCATGTGTCATGAATAAATAAACAAATACAGTCGCAAACAAAGTCGTGAACTTGTTTTTCAATGGACGTTAACTTTTACAGTTGTTGGAAATGCGGTTGCTATTTTAATAGACGTGGAGAAGCGAAAACAATATGACATGTACGGATGCGACGAGGAAAGATTGCAAAATCATGGTCGACATTCTGGAACGACGCACTATGAGTATGCGAGAAGTTTTGATGGTGAGAACAAGTTTTGTTAATCTGTCTGAACATTTGTGTATACAACATCTCATATATAGAAGGGTACATGAGTTTATATCTGAAACAATATATGTACCCGTAAATAAATTCATGATAATAAATATCTTTAGAGATAAACTATTAAACCTTTAAGATCATTTAATTTTTCGTTTTGTTTTCTAGACACAACAGCGGAAGAACTGTTTAACATGTTTTTCGGAGGCGGTTTTCCTCAGCAGGAATTTTACGTCCGTCGAAACGGCGGAGGTCGTTGGATGAGACAACCCGAAGCGCAGACACAACATTCTCACAATCAGGTAAATGTCAACTTTGTAAATATGAAAAGAAAGATAAGATATTGCATTTCAGAGATGTTTCGTTTCATTTTTAGGGCATTTGACATAAAGTGTTTCAATTTTTTACGCTACTTATTTTCGCCATTATGTTTTATTTCTTTCAATAGGTATATCTGAAAACTATTGTTATCAAACTATTGGATTGATCCTACTAATTTGCAACTGGTACACAAACGTTGATACAAACATTTTCTTTTTGGGTTTCAGCAAGCACATGGGTATATGTCGATCGTGCAAATGTTGCCTGTTCTCTTATTGATAGTATTAACAATGTTAAGTAGTTTTTTAATATCTGATCCGATGTACAGCTTACACCATAGTCCGTAAGTACAATTTTAAACAATGAAAACACTTTTAAAAAACAATTAACAACTGAGTCTGATAAATGAGAGGAAATTAATTGACTCGTAAATTTTCATTTCAGAAAATACACAGTTCAAAGAACAACACAGGAACTCAAAGTACCGTATTATGTAAAAGAGAATTTCCATACCGAGTTTACAGGAAACTTTCGAAGACTGGAACGTTCAGTCGAAGAGGAGTACATCAATTACCTGAAATTAACATGCTATAGGGAAAACAGTTACAGTGAGTGTTTCATTTTTTCATCGATAATTTTCCATCGATGTTTGAAAGATCGATAAAAATATAATTGTCAAATTGCAGAAGAGTCTATGGTATGGAAAGCGAGAAACCTCGGCAGCCAAGAGATGTACAAATCGGCCAGGAACATTGAAACCCCGTCCTGCAAGAAACTCCATGAGATGAATTTGGCATAGCACCTCTTTCGTCCTTAATTTCCTGAAGCACTTGTTTTCTGGTCTCGCGTGTATAAGAGTTGACTGAGTCGAAATTAATGAAACCTGGAAGTCGCTTCTCAATTATCCATTCTTATTTTGTATTATTTGTGTACCGATTTTTTTGTAAAGAAAAGTATTTCCCTCTAGCACTTCAGTTTCACAATCACACGCGATAATCACTTTTGTTCTCTTGCCTTTATCGTTTCATTTAGAAAAGAAAAATGCGTAAGCAAGATTCAATCTGCACCTAAAATTGATTAGGATGCAAACAATCATGTGTTCCGTAACCGGAAATCAATGGCCGAAGTAACGATACTTGGTCGTTTCGTTCCAATTTCGTGTTAGTTTAATCACTGATTTTGTACGTGTACATATCGCACGCGTATTAAATTATTCTATCAATATTATAATGATAATATAATTTTGTTATTGTGTATCATTAATAGATTTACGACAAACTCGAGTGAAACGTTGTTATATGGTTTCATATTTGCATCCATACGGCATCAGAGGAACCATATAAAAGATTTTACTTGAACCACTTCTTGATGAATTTTATTTGGTTGCAGAAATCACTTGCAAACCGTTGAGAATTAATTTTTGTTATATCAACAAAAGCATCATACTTTTTTGCTGTTGTTTAATATGGATTGAACATTTTTTTTAATATATGCCGTTGTTGAAAATTAAAATTTTTTTCACGTTTGATTGCAACTCAACTGTGCTCAATCTTCTTATTTATTACAAAACAAAAAACCTATTTAAGATGAAATTTTCACGTTTTTAAGAATTGTTTGATAAAATGATAAAAATGAATATTCAAGTTACGAACAGACGAAATAAATTTATCGAAATGGATGTGTTGTTAATTTTGATTTGCGATGGCGTAAAACATTTATTCCTCTGTTATTTATTTAGAATTGTAAATAGAACAATTTTAATAAAGACAACAAAGACGACAGTCAAAAATGAGTCAGTTCTTCCTTTTGTTCAATTAAAAACAAATTGTTTTTATTCATAATTTTAATTACAAACAAATGTACATTACAAATAGCACAGCGGATAAGCACGCATGAGAACCGAAAAAGAAGGTAGAAGTATAGGTAGATGCATCTTTGAAAACCGAAGATCTATACTATTCATACAAGAGACACCTATGACCAAATTTTTATTCTCGCCCGAATTTAATGTTCTTTACAGAAAAACGTACAAATTGCCTGAGACAAGTTATCCTAGAAAACCCAATTCGACCTTTCCCAGCCCAACTTCACGATCATCGTCAGACTCGACGCAACTAAACAAGATTTTGCAAAATAAGTTTCTATCTTCCTCGATTTCAGAAAGACGTCCCAGTGAAATTGCTAAGATCCTTAAAAAACGTACTGATTTTAATCTGTTTTTCCTTTTTTCAAATTCTGTATAAAAAGAAATTGTTTAAAATGATCATTTTATACATTTATGAACCTTATGATTTTTAAACATATAATTTAATTTGAACAGTTTAAAGAATATGATAAAAGAATTTGATAATTGATACATTAAAAACTTGTTTGACAAATTGATTGGGTCATTTTTGTGGGTCGTAGCTTAATTTTAGACTGAACTTAACAAGTCTAAAATGTTTAGCTAATCCACTGGGATGTCCCCTTTGGACTTTCGCTGAGATCTCCTTCGATATACATAATAATTGGACATCCAGTAAAATGACGTACCGAGTACGCAGAAACAGTTACAACGTTAGAATAAAACTTGTTTATATTATATATTATCAATACAGTTATTTAAATAATTGCACAATGAGTAATGTTTTTCTTTTAATTTTATACAAGCACGTATTCGAAGGATGCGACAGTTCTTTCAGTCTTTTCATCCGAACCTTTAACAATTCACTGACAAATAAATAAATATGATCCGATAAAAAGAAGCTGACAGGATTGATCTGAAAATCAAAACTGAAAGCTTGAAAATTTGTTTCTCTTCTTTTGCAAATTGGACTGTGAATAAAAATCGTAAGCACACTTTGCCTTAAATTAATAGCGACGCTGCCTCTGAGCTTCTGTTTATTGGCGCATGATTCGAATACGCGACACTGTCGCTGTTATGATATGCGTTTGTGAAATTAAATTACAAGACTCATACAAAGACAGGACACAATTGAAAAAAAAAAAAAAAAAAAACTGACGCCTAAGACGAAAACACGCATAACAATCCGTAGATGAGTGTCGATGACGAGTCACAATTTATGCCAACTTTTTCTCGTGGCGAACAAAAATATGAAGGCATGCTTGAAAATTTTCCCGAAAACATGCCGGTGACTTTCTCTGTTCGATAAGTTTGCTCCTTGCATTTTTTTTCATCTCTCTATTTTTTTATTTACTTTTCTTTATGTCTATATCGCTTATAATTACAGTTTTATCGATTAAAAAACGATTATAACGGATTTTAGACTCATATAAATTACAAGTAGGTAACAAGTAAGTTCACGCAATAACAAAACTCTGGCTGACTTGTGATAGGAGAGTGCAGGTATTTCGTGTTTCCTTTTTTCCATACTTTTTTAAAAATTTTTTCAAGTTTTTTCGTCCCCCCACCCCTTTTTTGTTTTTTTTTTAGTTGCACGACTTTAAGAAACGCGAAAAAGATATGAACGGTAATAGCGACACTTTGTAATTTAATAGTCATTTTAATTTGTAATGACGATCGGTTGAATTTATTCTAGACTTCAAATCACTTATGGCTAATAGAGTTATTTTACTTTTATTAATAATGAATGCACGAAAAAGTTGTGATTAAGTTGGAGCGAAAGTGTCCGCGGTTCGGCTTCACCTGTACCTCTCTCAGATTTACTTCCACGCCTGTTTCTTATTATTATGTTTTCTTTTTGCGTTTTACAAGTTCTCCGTAAGCGAAAGCGAAATGGGTGCAAAGTTACAAACGTGTTCCGGCTCGCAAGAACATTTGGCATCGTTGGAAAAACAAACATCAACCGAAGACTGGAGGGTAGCGTACGTTGAACACAGTTTTTTTTATCTTTGAAAACTCGTTGGACACTCGCTCCGATATTTAGTATCACTTAAAACGGTTACTTGAGTGAAACCACAGTTTAGACATCAACCACCATCTTTTTATGGATGTCTGTATTACCTACAACCTGAAACAGAAAATTTACATTTAAAATTTGTTCATCATCAAAAAAAGTCTGCTGTTGACTTTCAAAATTCATTTGTTGAAATTGCGATTGCACTTTAATTACCGAACAGAATTCCTCGAAACTAATTTTCCCATCCTCATCCTTATCAGCGAAAAGAATTGTCTTGTCGACGATCTGTTGCAACTGTGTATCTTTGAGATTATTGCCGACCATCATTTTCAAGACTTGGAAAAGTTCGCCGTTGCTTATGTATCCGTCATTGTCCATATCGTAAATTCTAAAGGCGAATCTCAGTTTGCTCTCTTTATCACCCTGTAAAAAAATTGAGAATTCCATATCAATTTTCAAATTCCTTTTTCAAAGTCTAAAATCTATGAAAGTAAAAGGTCCAACTTGAAAGATGCATCTTAAAAATACCACGTTTCTAAAAATATTTTTGTTTTTGTCAAATGCTCGGTCTTAATTACCTTAACGCTAAATTGTGAAACACCCTGGATAAACTCTTTAAAATCTACTTCGCCGTTGCCATCTGCGTCGAAGATCTCGATCACTCGTTGGACGAGTGGATTCTGTTGCAATTCTGGTAATGACATGAACTCGTCGATGCTCAGAGCACCGCTGTTGTCTAGATCGAGTTTCCGAAACCGTTTGCCCAGTCTCCTGATCTCATCAGCATCGACTAAAAATAAAAATCGTTTGGACCAATCAATTAAGGTAAACGTACCTAATACGGTTATGGTGTACCTATTTGTGTTATTTTTGTTTCAAATAAAGTTTGAATTTATTTTGAAATTGAAGGCTGTGCAAAAGATTTTATTGAAATTAATGGAAATCTAACACTTAATCTTCGTGCATTTTAAATAACAAATAAAAATTCCCTCTAACCAAAAACTCATCACCAAAATGCAAATGTCAACAAAAATATAAACATAAAACTGAACTTACAATTTGTAAAATTGTAAAATCAACTTTTAAATTTAACTTTTGTCGATCACGTTACCTTGATCGATTATTTTTTGCAATGTTAAGTCGAACATAAAAACATTACAAATTATTCATTGAGACAATCAACTGGTTTGTTTTGACAGTATTGATTTTTCAGGGGACCCGAAGAAATCCCCTGAATCATCATTATAAAAACAACGTCGGGGAAAAGGTGCTCGTGAAATCAATAACAGAACAAAAGTAAACAATGAGCAAACAATTTTCACATTGTCAAGATCAAATTGTTTGCAAAAATACGTCGACAGTCAGGAAAATGTTGACCATAAATGAAATCAAAACAAACAAAAATGCATTGAGATGTGACACTCGAATTTGATTTACGACCCGGGGAGCAACGTGACAACTGCATAATTGATGTGTATTGTTGATAAATAAGGTTATTCGGGCGATCCCACTCACAGTTCGAGCATAATTCCATCGGCAGCGACGCTTCGTTTCCCTGAAACAGGTTAAACAGACGTGAAAATCACGCTCATGAAATCGTCCGACGCCCGAGCTCAAAATCGGGATAACGGAGCGGCAAAAACGCAACATCAAGTGTTGTGTCTCGAGCTCGCGCGAGCGCCTCGCGATCAAAAACAAACGCGAACAGTTGCGGGTCTGCTCACGCCAAGCTCCTCCCGTTCGCTTCTTGCTTACCATCTTGACAGCTCGTACGACGCCTTCGGATGGGTTTTCAGCAGCTGATCAATCGGGCGGAGAGGATCAATTGTTTTTCCACTTGCGACTTTGGGGTAACACACGAACTGTAGTCTGCAATAATGACTGCTCGGCTCGCTGCCAACTTCGCCCCGAACAACTTATATCAATCAGGTGGTGTCGAGGTCTTGCGGCCAACTTCACACCTATTTTTTAAACCTCTCCCTCTCTGCCCGGAACAATTCCATTTCTCACCGATATTCTCAGGTAAAAAATTTAAATTGCTTCCCCCTTCAATCCCAAAAACAATCAACTGTTTATCTCCAATGTTTACAAATTTTGTTTCATTTTTCTTTTGTTTTTATACATGTTGTATCAGTTTCAAAAATAGTGTTTTTCGTTTCGCAATTTTGGTTTGTTATTGTTATTGTTATTATTGTTATTTTGAAACAAAAATTACAAGTTGGAATGATTCGGTTTGACGTTTTTCATTGCAGAGATAAAAATAACAATTGCGAGGAGGGGGAGACCGTGACTCTGACAGGGGCAGCATTGTTGCTCAGTCAATATAGTGACTGGAGATAAATCAGCTGGAATGCGCGAGAGCCACATGCAATGGTCCTAGTTGTGCGTGTGTTGCTCCTCGGCGGGCTGTTCCTTGTGCTCAGCCATGCCCAGGAGGACTCGACCCTGCCCTGGTATGAAACCCTGCCGGCTGTCGCGATGGACTACAAAGTGCACATCGACCCGGGCAAGGAGGATTGTTATTACCAGTACGTGAATCCCGGTGCGACTTTCTACGTCAGCTTTCAGGTGATTGTGAAATCAAAACAACGATGCAAACAATTTGACGACAAAAAAATTGGTGCAAAGTTGAAACCAAGTTGGTTGGTTGTTTGGTTTGTCGGAATGTGGTTTTTTGACGACGTGGACAATTTGGTACCATATGCTGTGATTTGACAAACGAGTTTTTGTGAATGAAAATTAGAGCAGAAAGATGTAAAGCTTGTGACAAGAGTTTGTATTTGGTTTAATTAATTTTGTTTCCTTGGTTTTTTTTTGTTCAATTATTTGAGTTCGTTTTGGAGCAACAGATGAGATTTGTCAGAGAAAAAAATGTGGTAACGTGTTAGTGAAAGCAGAGCCCTCTTAAGTGATTTGTGAAAAAATGTTGTTACTTTTAGACTTTCAGAATGACATGGTTAAATTAATGAGACTGTGTAATTTGATATGATAATTTCATTTTCACTTTATTTTGATAATAATTTCAGTTTTATAATTTTTTTTAGTTTGCATGACCTACATATTTTTTTACAAACGTTTTGAAATTGTAAATTTTGTATTGAAGTGTGTGAAAAATGTTTGTGATTTTAGGTGATCCGAGGAGGAGATGGGAAAGCAGGATTCGCTGTAAGAAATCCTCAGGGTACGTTGGTACATCCGTATGAATGGAGACCGAGTGCTGATTATGAAGACAGAAATGTCGCAGGCGGTTATTACAGTGTCTGCATTGATAATCAGTTTTCACGATTTGCTGCCAAATTAGTCAATCTATACCTCACTGTTATAAGGTAAACGATAAGCAATCTTAGATCAGCATCAATTCTTCATCTTTATCTTGAAATTCATTTTTTGATTATTTTTTCTCAGGTATGATCAATGGGAAAAGTTCACTAAGGAATTGGAAGACTTGAATATTTCCGTAGAGAATTCAACGGTAAGAAAAAACATGAAGTTTTGAACATACAATTTCGAACATCAACATTTTAATAAAAGAAAATAAAAATAAAGTAAAAATTGATGAGTAAGAATTTAAAATTTGTTCTTATTTTGCAGAGAATTTTAATGGGTGTGGAACAAAACATCAACGAGATGTTGCAGTTCCAACAAGCGAGTCGAAGTCGTGAAGCTCGCGATCTGAGTTTGCTGACGGACAACAACGCCTACATTCCAAGATGGTCTCTCATTCAGATAGCTATCATTCTCGCGTCCAGTTCCATGCAAGTTTATTTCGTACGCAAACTCTTCGAGACTGGTTCCTCTGGCTACACAAAAGTGCGAATATGAATTCGACGGCCAAGCAATGCTCCATCTATTTTATTTATAAATCCAATTTTTTATTCTCTCATATCATTCATACTCTGTACAGTAAGAGATTCGTATGGCTGATGATCATTGAGCAGTATTTTTAACTACCAACGACAGTTTTATACTTTTGATACCGGCAAATCGACAACTCCAACCAATTGTTAACCGCAAAAGGAATGTTTTGAATGCAAATTTTATCTTATTTGAATGTACTTATAAATCGATCAATGTATTTTAAGTTCGTGTTACAAATGCAAAGATTATGGGGTGTTATGACAAGACTGTTGATGCAAATGTGAATCAAAATTGTTGTGAAGTACGGGGAGTATTTTTTTAACGCCTGGTAGCTCAACAATTTGTGCGCTGTCTTTCCCCGAAAATTTGTTCGCCACATTATTTTTAACCTTTTAAATAAACAGATGAAAACAAAAGGGGCTGTTAATGATTGACTCAGTTTCAAAAAGCAAATTTTATTGGAAAACGTAATATGCTGGAAACACTGAAAGTTCGACAGTTCATACGACACTTCTCACCGCCGCAAACAACGCCTGAAAAAGGATTATCAGTTTGATTATTCGACCTTTAATGCTACTTTGTACATTCCGGCACGCCTTTCTAACAAGACTGTGTCCCTAAGTGTTTCCACAAACTCATAATTTTGCGACAGATTGTTTGAATTGCAAACACTACCAGTACATTGACTAGAATTTTTTTGTCCTTATTTTTTCATCAAATCAAAATGCTCTTGATTTATAAATCTTTTCGTTAACTTTGTCAGAAGTACGAATCGCTCGTTTAGGAACTAAACACTTGTACAAAATGATATTAAAGTTGTGGTCTCTAACAAAACTTGTTCAAGATGGTTGTCAAATCTGAACTCAAAATCAAATTTTCTATCAAATTTTCTAACAATACTAAATTTTATAACTGAGATAAACATTTTAGGAGACTTGTAAAAGCACAACCACCGTAAACAGACAAGGAATATTCAAATCAAGTTCACAGGGATTTCACTTAAAATTATCATGAAAAACTTATAAAAGGGTCGTTTGTAAAATGACCACATTATAGAAACCTTTGGGTTTCTTGCTATTGCACACAAACAACGCCATCCCATTATTCCATCGAATAATTTACGCTCAATTATCACAGTACTTGCACTCTAATAACATTCGTTGACAACTAATTCCGTTGAGATTGAATTTTTCGCACGGTTACATAGCCTGAATCGAATTGCAATTAGTTGATTATTATTTCTTTAAACTTGAATACAAGAGCAACTAATAACGTCTAATTTCCTTAAGATATTGCATGTGCTCATAAAATATGTAACATACAATTTTTTTTCTGTATATTCGATGTTTTTGTTAATTAGATTGGATACAAAGATAGTTTTTGGATAGAAAAAAATGCCGCGTGACATTATGAAATACACGTTGGAATCAAGAATTAAAAAAACCGCTCGACAAAACAGTCAAGGATTGTTCTGCAAGTTGAAAGGTAGATGAATCACTTAAGGAGAACTATTTACAGGATCAGGACACATCCACACACCTCCGTCGCAGGATCAAGAAAATGTTTTCAGATTACCATTTTTCTCGCCATGTAAACTTTTCAACAGGGACGAAAGAAAGTGTCACATCGAAGAAGATTGAAAGCAAAGCGTTTCAGAGAGCCTTATAAAATTGATACAAAATTTGTCACACCCTCGGTTGACATTTTTCTTATTCGTTTTTTTTTTTTTGTTTTTTCTTCTCATTCTTACACGATAAGTAACGCCGATTACAGATCGTTTTTAGAGGCACAGAGTAGTTGAAATGAATAACTTTGTTTTGTGATTCAGGCACTTTAGTGCTCGTTTTGATCGCGGACGATGAAAAGATAAACGTCATTTCGCAATTACAATGATCTCGTGGTGAAATTGAATTTCACATGTGAGATTCTTTTCGTCTCTTCGCCTTTTTACAATTTGTCTTTTTTTGTTATTAATCAAATTTTATTTCACTTGGTTCGTATCTTTTCGTCGTGTCGCGAAATTTTGGAAAAGTTGATCAACATTGTACGGAAGGGAAAATTGTTCAACAACAAACGTGTACATCACACTTGACGGTTTACAAAATACTGAGATTATTATTGCACTGACGAATTGCTCGTGGCTGCTTCAAAAGTGAGCAGTTCCGCTTGTTTGATGGGATATGTTTTCAGCCCTTTCATATCATTTGTGCAAACACAAGACTTTGAGTCACATTTACAAAAGTTCGTAATCCTAGTTTTTAATTTTTTTTGTTATTTTTTGTTCCTTTCGAGATTTGTTTTACCTCTTCTAACTTCAATTCAATATTGCTGACGAACAAGGAATAATAAAATCAGTTTCGAACAGTTTCGTACAATACTCGGGTTTTTTTGTTTGTTTACTTGAAAACATTTTGAACTCTTGAAAAACAATTCGTTGTTCGGAGGAAAACATGCCTGTGGGATAATAGAATACATTTTTCATGAACACTGTTTTTTTTCTCAAGTTTTTCAATTTTCGTTTTCTTCTTTATTTTATTTATTATTTTTTTTCGTTTGTCATTTGAGTTTCTGTTTTATAATGCACTTTTTGTGGCATAAAAAACTTTGTGTTTTTAAGAAACTAGACACCAGTTCACCAAAATTTTCATTGCAACAATTTTTATCCCTTTTCTGTATTTTTTTTTTCAACCTTACAAAATTTGTCCAGAGGGAAGGTCAAGAGTTTAGATACTACATTTAAAATACCAAGTAATTTATCTGGAACTTCTTTTGACTACTTTGGTGCACTAGATAAATAAATTGTTGCTCTCATTAGTTATCTCTTTGATAGTTCTATCTCTACAATAAATTGAGATCATTTTTAAATATAGTCTTCTTAGAGTTGGTTACATTATAAAGTATTAATCAGCCAATTCAAAAAAAAAACACAATGCGCTATACCGATGAAATTAAAAGTATAACATATCCTTTCAACATAAATAAATTTAAATTAACATATAATCATATTTAGTCATTTAGTTTCAATCAAATAGTTTGAAGTTGAACTGTTTAATACAAAACGATTACAAAAAGTTTAAAAACAAGTTTTCAAAACGTCCCATTTTTTGTTACTGCTCGGTGTTCCGTTAATGAATTCTACAAAATTGATTCAATTTAATTTATCATTAACAATTTCGTTTGTAATTTAAAGTTGTGCTAAAATGGGACGTTCTCGTTTTGTTGCAATTTGAACAGACAGAAACAAACGTTTCGCTCGCAGTTTATGTAACAGACTAGACTTTGGCACAACCGGGATAACGATCGTCGTTCAGTTTTAGTTGTTCAGATCGTGGATCGCTTGCTGGATGCGTTTCACGTGGCCAATCTTAGTGATGCCGAGCTCCTTAAGATCGCGTCGAGCAAGTGCCAGCAGCTCCTTACCTCGAATGTCGTGCGAGACAAAGTTGCTCGCGTATTCTCCAAGCTGCAGATTCTCCAACCAGTTGCACACTTCCTGGACGCCCCAGAGGGTCACCTGGTCACGCATCTGGTGGTGACTCGACCCACCTGGTGGTCCCGATCGTCGGAATTTCAACCAGAATAAACCACGATGTCGGTTCTTCTTGTCAGACTGAAAATGTAGTTTTTTAAATTATCAAAAACCAGTACAATAAAAGAAAATTCTAGTACGAACAAAAAATTTTACTTGTTCATCAGCAGGTAGATTTTGCAGGTACACCAATCCACATCCATTTTCGTCAAAGACACACTTTTTCAGTTCCTGTTCCATCGATGCTAAGGAGATCGATAATTTGTTCTCCAAGTCTTCCCTCAGTTTCTGAAAATGAAATGAAAAGAATAAAACAAACAGAAAGAATGAATCAGTCGAGTTGAATGAATTTACAAATTCAATTTTTCATTCTTTGAATGATGTATCAATTTTCAATTTACCAAATGGTGCGCTTTGTCCCTGAGCAGTTCGCAGGACTCCTCATAAAGTTGCCTCGCGCTTGACACCAATTCCGTCACAATCGGTCTCAAGGTCGGCTGGAAATAACAAAAAAAGAAGTGATGAGAACACAAATTCAGAATTAAATCATCCATTGAAAGTGAGATCAATAAGCAAACTAACTCCTTGTAGTATTTTTCCGTCTGGGTGGATCTTCTCGATGGCTGCTGAGGTTTGAGCGGCGATCATGTACAGATCCCTCTCCAAACTTGGATGAGACACAATTAGCAGTTTCACCCACTTGACCAAAGTTGCGACGACTTCAATGAAACCAAAGAGGACGTTCAGTTCGTCATCCACGAGGTTCAGCTCCTTTCCTTCCATGAAGGAGTTTCTGTGTTGCGACAGTGAACTACTCAGAGTAGATGACGATTGGGACAATACAGCTGCCATTGAGTGTCGCTGCTTTTCTTCCCAAGCTTTTAACGATTCTTCCAAAGCCTAAAACACCAAATTCAGAAACAATTTACAAAAATATAAAAGTTGTCAATTCTAAAATTCATAACCAAATCATCGATAAAAAAAATTAATGGTTTCAATTTATTTTACAACGTTCTTTAAGAGAGGCAATATGTTACACGTGGAAAAACTGATTTCAAGTTTTTTGCATAAATGTGTTCATCACTAAACGTGTTATGTAAACTTGGTTAAAACGTGAAAATGACTTTTTTAATAGCTCACATAAAATGCACCAATAAACTTATTTGAAGGCTAAAAAAAGTATATCACATTGCCAACACCTTGGCAAACTGCACTGATTCAAAAACAAATTTTTATAATACTTTCGAATAATTGGAGATACTAAATGAACAACAAAATTCTACTTATTTATCTTATTATACTTATGAAGAATGTATTAAAAAAATTAATTTGTTCTTTAGTTATATGTATTCTTAATTTACTAACGCGATTTCTGGAGAGCATCTGCATTCGATTTTTGTGGATAATTCGAATGATTCCTGGCGATTGAAGCCAAGCTTCGCCGTCTACTTGGATTGGAACTTCTTCGTCTCCCAGAATGTTGATTTGCACTGAATGACACTGGGCTATTCGGTGATGTTGAAGGTTTATCAGTCTCGAAGCTGCCATTTGCACCGATCCAAAAACCGCTACAACTTCAAGCACCCGATCGTCAAACGATGGTGCGAGAAAAATGTCGCCTTCTTTTTTGCTGCCCCAAAAATTGGTTCCTCCCATGAAACTAGAAATTATTAAAATTAATTAGTATTGGAATTGTTAGCTAACTCTCACGTAATATCCATTTGAATTTGTGACGTACCTGGGAATATTCAAAACAACAATTCCCTGCAGGGAAGGAAGTGGAATTCGCTGTCCATCGCATTCCAGCTGCACTCGTTGATCAAGATTTTTGTAAGTCTTTTGTAGCCACTGTTTCGAACCCAAGACACCGTACCACATATAATTTTTAGCCCTCGACCGACACTTCTCCGGGTGCTCCTCGCGTTTCTGATGAAAATCCAAGCTTATCTTTGCATCTATTCCAATGCCGAAATAATTATTCATCACGCAACGCTCGGAATAGCCTTCTCTGAAAATTTCAATTTCGATCCATTAATATTAACTGGCGAATGGAAATGTCACTCTGCGATCACGTTTTTGACATTTAAAGCTACTAACAGTAATGTTTCGTCTGGGTCCATTAAAGGTGAAACAGCTGCACATAAAGCGTCCGCATTAGCCAGCAGGGCTTGGCTAATCAAGCCTGCGCCACTCGTGACGTCTGCAAAGGTAATTAAAATGATGATTATAATTGAAGTTCGTGTTCGAAAGGAAAAGTTCATTCTTCATTGTTGAAATGTCAACGGTTGACTTACTGGGCCACATGGGAAGTCTGACCAGAGGATTGATGATGGGTAGCTTTTTGACATCCTCGGTTTTGTCAACCGACTTTGATCTTTCATGACGCAAACTCATGTTTGAACCAAATTTAGCAGCTGCTGCGAGAGATACCACTTCCGACGGTTTCAATAAACTTCCGCTGCTTATTCTCCTTGTTGCTTGTGGCGAACATCCGGTGTCTAGATATTCCACGTGCACTGCAATTGTTCGTATCGATCTCCGTTAATATTCGCACACCATTCACAAATCATATACAAAAATATGAAGAGGAATAAACGTAAAAAAATACAAATGACACATCTCACAGATTTACAAATGGAACAAAGGATTATATATGAATGCAAACAATGGTGATAGCTTTTGTATATTAGTTAAATTACATTTCTGCACACTCTCTCCGCTGGGTCTTCTAAAATGCGGATGAATGAAATCACGCAGATCCTTCTCGTGCCTACTCTTAGTAGAGATGGAAGGACTCGGAGGATCTACAATAATCGAAGGAAAGTTTGGATTTCGTTTCATGAGAGGCACATGGGTCTCTTCAATACAATGTGTTTGTTTTTCACGGCCAGATTCGGGAGTCGGGAAATTACCGTCTTCTGTTAATTGTTTTGTCGTCTCTTCGTTGAGCCCCAGGTAGGTTGATTTCAACATCTAAAATTCAGAGTAACAATTATTTTACGATACAACAGATACATACCAGTAAATAAATGGAACAAGGATTAACGTTAGAAAATGAATTTTGAAAATAGAGTAAAATTTCATAAGAATATTCTTCTCACGTCAACGTTATTCGCAGCCAATTTTGGTCCAGGCCTCTTAACAGATCGCCTGGCAATGTCACTTCCCTCGACGAATTTAGCCAAACTGCAATACTTCTTCTTCGGTTTCTCAACCTGCTCGGATTTCAAACAGTCGCGCACCGAATCGTATCGTTCGCCCAGCATCGCACTGTTCAGATCCTGGTTTAAGGAACTCATATCCTCCACGAGACTCTCGGAGTTTATGACGTCGCTCAGATCGGAATTCTCCGGCGAGTCGATGTGACAGATCTCAGATTCGGAATGTTTGATCGAGTCCAGAATGTCGCTGTCTATGTGCCCTGCGACGCGTTGAGCAAATTATTCGGATTTAAAATGATTTTCTAATTTCATACTAAACAACTTTACAAACATCCCTCTTAAATATAACTTGAACACCTTAAATATTCATAATACTAATACAATTTTGAATAACATTTATGTCAGGTGCAATATCCATTTAAAGTTGTGTTTCAATTGACTGTATTACCAATCTCACTCTCGCTGTTCTTCACAAGAAAACTGAACTTGGAATCCAGTGCCTCAGAAGCGATACTATCGGTGCTGATGATACTGTTGCTGCAGCTCCCTTTGTCAGCCTTATTCCCATCTTCCTGTTCTCCTTTCGCTGCGTCCGGCGAGTCAGAATCGGGCGAAATCATAGTGTCTTGAATCGTCGTATCATCTATCGAACTTGTGTCCAGAGTCTTGGGTGTTACCGTCACTTGAATGTCGGACTGCGTCAAGTTGCTTTCGACCGACTGCTGTTTCACCATCCTCGGTATAGTTTTCTCTTCAAGAATCTCCTTAACAGTTTTCTCCAATGAGGAATCGTCAAAATTAAAAACACTGGAACGACAGTTTTAATTATTCTCAAATCGTACAACCCTTTAAAATATCGATTCGTTTTATAAATGTAAAGAGGAGCATACTCCTGAGGCACATTTGAGCTATTTCGTCTGCTATCGGCGAACCCATCGGGGGCAGGCAACGTCAGCAATTCGTCAGCCTGAGAGTCTCTTCTCAAATCCGGCATCGGACTGAGCGAGACGAGATTTGGCATCGGACTTGAGCAAGGCGACGTTTCAGATCCAGAGGTAGGTGTGACGCTATCCGCGTGACTCGGCGGAGTTAATGGAATCAACAAATTATCACTCTTGTCTGAAACATCACGAAAGGAAATATTAAATTTTGACAAAAACTGTATCATTTTACTGAATATTTCAAATTGTTGCGAAAGAAAAAGTTTTACTCAGATAAGGAGAACTCGCGTCGGATGACAAGGTGTTGCTCGAAGCTTTCTTGGATTTTGCACTTGAACCTGGACGAATATGCTCCTCGATGGACATCTCTGCCTGATCGATCACAATTCTCACGGCATTTTTCAAGCTGCCGACTCTGAAACAGAAGAACAACACGATAACAAATTTTGTCCCGTCAAACAAACATCTAATTTTAAATTCCATTACCTAGATAGAATTTCGTCCTTTTCGACGGACTCCCTGTTCCGTCTGAGTCTTTTCAAATTCGTCATATCCTTCTCCGGCTTCTCCAGCACACCCTTCTCCTGATTGTCATTGAGCGACGGAAGATCGCAAGCGAAAGTTTCAAGGTCGGCATTGTCCGTTGTATCGGTTATGTCATCGTATCTGTTCAACACCTCGGACAGTTCCTCCAACTTATTTTGCATCAACATACATTTCTCCTCCAGCGTCTGTTCGTTCCCCATGCTCACCGCTGAGATTGTCACACGCGATACAAACTCTCTGACGGTCTCGCAAAGCTCTCTGAAACAGAGTCCAATGAAATATTATAAATTTTCAAATACAAATTGTTTTGTGCAAAAACCAAATAGTAGGGGAGAGTGACCAACACTGAGACGGTCCAACAGTGAGACATTGCGAATAATCCATAAACTATTACATGAAAAAATTAATAAAGTCTCATTTTCTAATGTCTTACAAACGGCTAAATTTTTAGGTAAAAATATTTTATTTTTCATACTCAAACATAAATAGTCAGTTTTTGATATCAAAAGTAAGTGAAAACAGATTTTTTTCGAGTGACATTTCATTGATTAAAAATCATTATAACGTAAAAAATTACTTTAGAATCTTCAATCAATTTTGATCAACAGTATGGATTTACTTTTACTAAAATACTTCATTAATATTTATTTTGACTGTTTTTTTCAAAATCGTGCAAACGTCCAACAGTGAGACGCGATTGTATTCCAACAGTGAGACATGTACTAATGGAAAATTGACAGTGTAAGAAGATGAGTTAGAGCTAGTGAGAAGTGGAAGAATTAGTGCAAAAATGGATAAACAAAAAGTCAACTGAATATTAATATGTTCATTATTGTTAATATTTATCATTGTACATAAAGACATGTGTTGTCATTGATTCAAACTTAAATTATGTTGATATTTCAGTTTATAACCTCACAATATTGTTTTTGTTT